>WYDI02031511.1:0-26161 GCA_009867235.2 Psittacus erithacus
CATTTGCCAGTGAAGACCGAGGCAAAGAAGTCATTAAGAACCTCAGCCTTCTCCAAATCCAGGGTAGCCAGTTCTCCCGATAGCTTCCAGAGGGGGCCTACGTTGTCCCTAGTCTGTCTTTTATTCGCTACGTACCTGTAGAATCTCTTCCTATTACCTTTAACATCCCTAGCCAAGTTTAATTCTAACTGGGCCTTAGCTTTCCTAACCTGGCCCCTGGCTTCCTGGACAACATCCCTGTGTTCTTCCTAGGCCACGTGTCCTTGCTTCCACCTTTTATAAACCTCTTTTTTCCTTCTAATTTTCCTCAGCAGCTCCTTATCCACCCAAGGAGGTCTCCTGGCCCTCCTCCTGCACTTCTAAAATTAGTACATCTTCTAAATACTTTCAGGGATGGTGATTCTACCATTTCCCTGGGCAGCCTGTTCCAATGCTTGATAACCCTTTTGGTGAAGAAATTTTTCCTCCTGTTCTGCTGGTGACACCTGGCTCAGCCAAGTGTTGATCAAATGGCACTTCCTGCTTCTTCCGTCATTATTCCCTGTAACTGGGAGGATAGAAGACAACAGTGCTTATGCTTCTTTCACCACTCATCCCAAGGCCCTGAAGCCTGTCTTGATTGCCCTCAGACTTCGTGTTACAACTTCATTGCTGCCTAACTGGAAGATCAATAATGGGTAATAATCTGAGCCCCAGGGAGGCAGCGCACTTCCCTAGGAAGTGGATCTGGTCTGCACAGAGGGCTTTCTGTTCCCTTCAAGAGGGAGTCTTCTATGATCATGACCCATGTTTTTTTCTTTATGATCCTCATTACTGTTCAGTTCCGCTTGCAAAGGCACATACTCATCATGCAAGAGCGCCTGGGCAGGTGGGGCAGTCATAGAGGTGATGCATCTCCTGATCTGGGCAGGAACTTGTCACCATCATCCCCATCCCTTCAGTCAGGCAGAGAAAGGATGGGGAATCCTCCATATCATGCGTCCTGTCTGCCTGTGGGGCCTGCCTTGGGATGGTAGGGTGCCATTCCAGTAGTCTCTCTTGGGCTCCCTGACACTCCTCAACCTTCTTCTCTCCTCCTGGAGCTCTATCACAAAGCAGAGAAGCTCCCCTACCTAGACACGTCCCAGAGTTGTGCTCACTGTTGCTGTACTGGCATCAGATCAGGGTACAGCCTGCAGCCGTGCACCCAGGTGGGAGCATGTTCTCAACAGAGCTCTGTCTGGGCTGCTGCATTAGTTGTGGTGAGTGCTGAGTATCCTCTAAATACTTGCCTACAAAGTAGTGTAACTTTGAATTTAAATTTAATCTGTACAATTGCTGATTCAAAAGTTAGATACATAACAAAGCGCCATTGCTGGAGATGTCACGCTGCCAGTCAGACTTGAATGTGATTGTAATATCTAAGTGTAATGCTGTGCTATTCTTTGTTTAGATTTTTATTTGACAGATACTGCCTCATTGTAGGAATTGTGACAATATGCTGATTGATACTCCAAAAATTCGATTTTAAGACGTTCTCTAAGTGACAGTGCTGGTATTTAACTTGATATCACTTCTTTAAGTGGATATTAATGATACAGTGTAGGATTTAGGTTTTCCAGAAGTATTCTGAAGATTAGATTAGCAAATAAGAATGGTGTTATGCTGTGGGGTCTTTTAACATGTTCAATTTTTCAGGTGGCAGAGATAAGCGTGGAGGTCCCATTCTTACGTTTCCAGCTCGTAGTAACCATGATAGAATACGGCAAGAAGACCTTAGAAGACTAATTTCATACCTAGCGTGTATTCCTAGGTAAGTGATGATCTGATAAGCTCTGAAGCTATAAGTAAAATAAATGGATTATGTTGAAGTACATCCACAGTCTAGAAGACTGAATCTGTTCAGTCTTCTATACTGAAGACTGTGCACACAACTCAAAGCCTTTCAGTACATCAATAATTAGAAACACGCTGGTGATCATTCACAATATGTCTTGTATGGGGTGAGGTCAGCACAAGATTCCTAACTGTTTTTTTGTATTAGGTAACGTACACTGTTCTGAAACCAGCACAAGAATAATCAGAAGAGAGATGTGTAAAGTTGCTTGTACAAGTCTCATATATACCTGTGAAGAGATTACTGAAAGTATTGATACCATTGTATTATCAACAATTTAAGCTTTGAATTACAATGTGCTATTTAAATAAATCAGCAAAATAAGTCAAATCCAGTGCTAGTGCGTGTGTATATATACACACCCATATAAAGTTATATATATTTTTTAAACAAGTTATGTGTGTGTATATATATATGTGTGTGTGTGTGTGTAAAAAAGTTCACACAGAACTTTGTTCCTAGTAGTAAGCAAAGGAGGGACATAAATGGTTTTAAAGCCCTTATTTCAGGTCCATTTTAGAATATGCCAGCATTTAGTGGAGACTGGAGCAATGCTGGCTGTGCTTAAATTATATTTGCCTGTGACCTCAAGGACACTCAGGCAAACCTCAGGGAGCAGTTTTCACTATAGTTGAAAAAACATGGACAACATCCCTGAATGCAATATCTTCTGTATTTCTGTGATGTGTTAATCTGTAGGCAGTCTCCTTTGAACCTGATGTAATCAGAGGTCAGTTTCAGATTGACAAAAGTGTTTTCATTAAAGTAACTTCTTGTTGATGGTGTGTATAGCCATAAGAGCAATTGTTGGTAATTATATTATTCTAGTCTTTATTTCACTTTGAAGGGTAGAAGTGTTTAGTACTTAGGCTTGAGATTTTTATTTTGAAATTAATTTGCCTTCACATTTGAATGTTTGAGATGTGAATAACAAATATGCCGAAGGGAGTTTTTTAGAGATAATCTGGCAAAGTACAGTGGTGCTCTGGCAAAAAGATGTATGTTAGTTTAGCATCAATAGATTTAAAATGGAAAGAATGTTAGTGGAGGCTTTATATCTCTGCAAGCATGGCAAAGCTTTTAGAATAAAGGGATTTTTATTAAAAGCAAGACTTGTTTTCATACAAGTCATATTTTAGGGACTGATCATGCACATCTTGCAAATTAAGAAGGCCCAACTGGTACAATTAGCCCCAGACATTTAGTCTGTTCATTATTTTGGTCAATAGCTATTGCAGTACTATTATTCTACATGGCTGAAGATTCACAGGTGTGAGTTGATTGGCAAGAGATCTGAACACTTAAGGCAATTTCAGTCTCACAGTTTTACTAATTTAACAATTTATCTGATTTAAAAATACTGGTAAACTTAAGTCACCAATGTTGAGTGGACCAGGTATTAGCATAGTTCAGGTTTACCTTACAGGTGACCTTGGCTGACTGAAGCATCCTGGAACTTTTTTTGTGATTCTTGGCCAAAAGAGATTCATCTTTTGTCAGATGATGGGGCCACATGATGGGAGGACACATCTACATTGTACCACATGATGAGGAGCCAGCCCACTTTCTATATCCCAGTAGATGTATGTGTCATGCGAACTAGTGGCAAGCACTCCGTCTCGCTCAGTGCTCAGTTTGCATGGTAGGATAGGGGTGGGCTGATCAGCACTCATGCAATGGTGTGCAGCCATCAGTAATGGGTGTATCTTTAAAGCAGTAGTTGTTTTTGTCCTTTAATCCTGTGAGGCTGTTAGAAAGCATTTTCATCATGGTGAGAAAATCTCATGTTGTAGTCTAAATGTATTCCAAGCTACTCAGTGTATTTTTTGCTGCCATATCTGGCATTCCTGTGGCTGGTGGGACAGCTAACATTTTTTGTTGTTGTTTTGGGGGTTTTTGTTTGTTTAGTGTGGTTGGTTTGTTTGGTTTTTTGTTTTTTTAAGTGTTTTTTGTTTTTTTTTTGTTTTTTTTTTTTTTTAAGCTTGAAAAGAAATCCTCTTCTAAATAATCTGTATTATTACTTCTTTTGGAAACTTTTCTGCTTTCCTATGTCAGTCGTAACTCATGCTTCTATAGTGTGGCCAGTGAGACTGTGTAATGTATGGCAGTGAAGCTTCCTGCATCTTGGACACTCTGAAAACCTCACCAAGTAAACTCCGCAATTGCATTTATATTAGTCATATCCCTGAAAATGACTCATGTACTCAAACAATGGACATTCAGTCCCTTTTGATAGTCCATTTGCTATGATGCATTGCTTTTGAATTACTTTCCATCTTAGCAAAGTCACGTAGCAAATTCCACTGGAACAGAACAAAAATTTCTGGTGTTGGTGGTGATTGCCACTTTCGATCAGCAGCAAGCACTAGGTGTACTAAAGGTATTGATGAAAAGAATTTAAATCTGCCATTCTTAAAAAGTTGCCGGAGAATTTCGGTATAAGGTCTGTTGACTTTTGGACAGCAAAATTGAGCTCGAGTTTGTAGTAACAGGTTGATGCGGTTTTCTTCGCAGCCATAAAATGCTTTCTTATCCATTAACCTTCCACAAATTGATCTTGTTACAGAAGGAGTTGTCAGTAAAGGTTTTTTTCCCCTCCACAGTCTCTTTAACTCTCAGATAGTAATGGACTAAATTAGAGACAGTTTAAAAAAGTTGCAGAAGTGGTATGTAAGAACAGTATGCCATCTTCTGTCTTTTAGAGGATCCCCCTCAGTCATTAAAGGCATGAATATTGGTCATCAGTAAAATGAGTGTGTTCTGAAGAGTCAATTGTAAATGAATTATATGTTGCTGCTTCAGTAAATTGTGTTTAATATGTAAGGTGAAGGAGAAATAAGACTGGAAGATGAATCATTGTGAATATAAACAATGAAAATGAAAAAGGAGACAAAGACAGATTATCAAATCAGCAACAGGTGTGAAGCTATCACCCACAAGAAATTTGGCAGGGGGATGAGAGAAGCTTCCTGAGAGGTACTTGAGATCTATTGTACATGTCAGCTAGTCAACAGTGAGACCCTAGGGTGCAGCTGAGAAGACCACATTTATTAAGCAGTGTGGTGCAGTCGAATGCTGTGTTTGAAGTTGTGACGCTTGCTTGATAACCTTTTCTTCTTTCTCCCGCAGTGAGGAAGTATGTAAACGAGGATTCACCGTTATTGTAGATATGCGTGGGTCAAAATGGGACTCCATAAAGCCTCTGCTGAAGATTTTACAGGAATCCTTTCCATGTTGTATTCATGTTGCACTGATAATCAAGCCAGACAATTTCTGGCAGAAACAGAGGACTAACTTTGGCAGCTCTAAGTTTGAGTTTGAGGTAATTTCCCTGATGGTATACAAAATTACATTTATTTCGTGGTTTTAAGTTTGCTCACTACTAATCAGCACCTTGAAAACTCTCAGATATATTATGTGGTAGGTGAGAGGAGGGGTACATTAGGCCAGTGGTGCTAGAGGGAATGTGATTTTCGTCATGTAACTAGGCTAGGTAATTGTGCATGTTGTCATTTATATACCTTTTCTGAGTGTGAGAAAGATAGAATTAGTTTTACCCCTAATGGTAAAAAGTTAGGTTTCATGTTTGTTGTCTTGATCTGCGCTATGGTAATCATATCAACAGCATCCAGAGGAAAGCAGCCAGCTGAACCTTGCTGTTATCCTCCTGCTGCTTTACAATACACAATGTCAAAACTTAATAAAAACAGAAGTCAAAAGAGTGATTGCTATTTTCTCCTTAGGTGTAGTGATGTAAGAAAGAAAGAAAATATTTCTCTAATTTGGGGATATACCTGCAAGACATGAGGCTGGTCAGAATTAATACTTGAAAAGAAGTCTATGAGAGAAGTTATCTTGTGACATTCAGGAGCAAAATTAACAACCCTTACAAAGAGTAAAACAGAAACTTGAAATAAAATTTTATATTGATTTCAGTAACAGCATATTTTTCAAACTTTAATTTTTATTTTTTAGACAAATATGGTGTCTCTGGAAGGCCTTACCAAAGTAGTTGATCCTTCTCAGCTAACCCCAGAATTTGATGGCTGTTTGGAGTACAACCATGAGGAGTGGATAGAAATCAGAGTTGCCTTTGAGGACTATATTAGCAATGCAACCCATATGCTGTCCAGACTGGAGGAACTGCAAGATATACTGTCAAAAAAGGAAATGCCTCAGGACCTGGAAGGTGCTCGCAATATGATAGAGGAGCATTCACAATTAAAAAAGAAAGTCATTAAGGCCCCTATTGAGGACCTTGATGTGGAAGGACAAAAGCTGCTCCAGCGGATACAGAGCAGTGATAGCTTTCCCAAAAAGAACTCTGGGTCAGGGAATGCAGACTTACAGAACCTTTTACCCAAAGTATCCACTATGCTGGACAGGCTGCACTCAACACGGCAGCATCTGCATCAGATGTGGCATGTGCGGAAATTGAAATTGGACCAATGTTTTCAGCTCAGGCTGTTTGAGCAGGATGCTGAAAAGGTAAGGAATTGGGGGAGGGGAGTATAAACAGACACTGCTTGATGGACTTGAAAGAAGTACCAAGGGTAACTGCAAATAGTAATTTTTATCTTTAACCACTGACCTTTTAAATGAAAAATGAAGGATTTTTTGACTGAGAAGTGGCTGTTAGTCTTTTGGAGCAAAGGGGATGAGATAGTAATTATAAGCTGTAAAGAACACCGTTCTCACCAAAGAAAATTTTAAGTGGTAATGACTTAAAAGCTTTTTCTTTAGTAAGATTTTGTTACAGACAGATACTTTTGCATGCATCCAGTGTAGATAAATGCTGTATGCTTTATAAATATAGATGACTAACGATAACATTGGTCTCCTTTTGAGTGACCCTTGGGATTTGAGTGACAGGCAGTTGGCAAAGTCTGAAGAGGCTGACATAGGAAACTGCTTCATTGATGAAGGATTTAAAGTCCCAGGCTAAAAACTGATGGATCTCTTTTGACAGTGCATATGTCATTAACTGGGGATTGAGTGATCTCAGAATGTTTTGGGCTAACTTGTCCCTTCAAATGAGAAAGCCTTTGATTGTCATGGAATTTGAAGAGGAAATGTGTAAGGCAGTGCGCTTACAGATGAGCTCAAACAAGATCTATTTTCATCTAGAATGGTTTTGCAATCACATTATTAACTTGTTACCATGGAACAAGTTGCTTTAAGGAAGAGTGGGGAGATTTTCTCTGGAGAAGAAGTAACTGGACTGTGCAGTGAAGTGATAAGTATGGTCTTTGCCGGATTTCTCAGTGCTTTACGTAAGAATGCCTGAACTGCATAAGACCAGAGGTCTGTGTTAAACCAGTATCCTGTTCTCCAGCAGTGCCCATAAGTAGATGCATGGGGAAGCGTAAAAGCAGAGCACACCTATATCATACTGCTTTATCCTTCTTCTTCCTATCTTTTCATCCCCTGTTCTTTCCCTTACCCTTACCATTTCTGCTCAGGGACTTTCTTTAGACTACTCTCAATGTTTTCTGCTGTGTTAAAGAAAGAAATAATTTTTTGAAGTAAGTGTTTGCTGAAGGGATATAGCTGAAAATAGTAGGGGTGTATAAAGAGTTGAAAAAAACCTGCTCAAGTGAATTTAGAGTTAGAAATCATTTAGAAAATGGCAAGATGTTCCTCTTTCAGGCCCAAAATGCTTTTTAGCAACCTTCCAGCCACTCATTTAAAGTATTTGTTCTTTATTACAGCATGAACAAAAAATATTTTGATGGTGCTTACATTGTATTGAAAGCTCTGTTCTTCATTTACTCACCTAAAAGTTGTCTACATAACTTGGACTAACTCTTTTTTGGGGAGGGAAAAGAAAAAAAAAAGATGTTATTAGGTGGGGAGAAATAAATATGGTCATTTTGGAGGACTTTCACAACTCTTTGCCCAAAAAATCTGGGGTGTTTCATAGAATCAACTAGGTTGGAAAAGACCATTACCCCAGGATTGCCAAGGCCACCACTAAACCATATCACTGAGGGATCTCATAGTTCAGGGGAGAGACAGGCAAAAGGGGGGCAAGGTGGAAGGGAATCTGGTTGGAATTGTTCTGTAAGTAACTGAAGGCAGCAAAGTAAGACTGCCTAGAGAAATGTCACGAGTAGGCCCAGTTATCTAGCTTGAATAATGTTTTAACACATCTTCACTGCAGTCTAGATAAGAAATTGAAAATTTTAGGAGTATATGATCAGCTATCTCAGTTGTCCTGAGATATTAAAACTTTTTTATTTGGTTTACTGTCCTTACCATATTGTGCTGTACTTGTAATTTGATCTGTCATGTACCTGGGTGGAATAATGGATTCAATAATACTGCTCTGCTAGCCAACATAGTTTAAAAAAGAATCTTTAAATGAATACTTACTGCTTATTGCTACCATTTTTTCCTGAACAATCTTTCTCAGATTATCCAGAGAGTAGGAGAGTCTTTGGAACTGAGATACAGAAAGATTTTGAGACCATTGTGGGAGCTGTGGGGAGGTTGTGTTGAACTTAGCCTTTTTCTGTATCACTTGGTCTTTGAAAACTTTGTCTTCCAGTGCCACTGTTAGCATATGTACCTCTCTTGATGGTCATTGTCAGATAAGGTCTTTCCTAAAGTTTGTTTGAATATTAAGTTACTTTTTATTTAATCTCAAGTCTGTCTGGAAGAAGGTGATGTGTAACTCTGTGCTCAAGTATAGTTTTTGAAATTTGTTCAGCAATAGAAAAACTGTTATCAAATCTGCTATAAAGTTATGAACTAAAAATATTAAACTCGCTGCTGAAATACTTGATCAGCAAGAATGAATTTATATTTAATTTCCATGAGTTGCCATTTCCATTGTAAATCACTAAGCTGCTGACATCAAGAAATGCTGACGCTAGAGAGCATATAAGCTTGGTAACTCAGGGCTGTGCTCCAAGCCTGTTTGTTTACTATGACTTCTTTGTAGTAATGAAGTTTATGCCTTTATGATTATGAATTTAGTGTAGCTTGTTGAGATAAACACCTGTATTAAAGACTTAATAGCCTCAGATGTTTGGTCAAAAAAGTCAGATTTCAACAATGATGTGGTTAAAATGTAACTTACTGGCACTGTGTTTGTTTTCATGGCCTTAGACTGTTTCTGTCTTGCTTGTTCACAGATTTCTCACATTGTCTATGATTTTTACCATAGCAAATTAGTGATTTTTTCCTCCTCTTCCTCCCCCCACCTCCGAATATTTTATTGTAGATGTTTGACTGGATTACACACAACAAAGGTCTGTTTCTGAACAGCTACACTGAGATCGGAACCAGTCACCCTCACGCAATGGAGCTTCAGACACAGCACAATCACTTTGCCATGAACTGTATGGTAAGAAATGCCTCACTTCACAGCATTGACTTGTTGCCTATTTGCTCTATGTTAAGGTTGAATTCATAAATTATTCACTTAAATAATTCCTTTGTTACAAGTAGCACAAATTTGTATTTGAGCAGATTATGAAACACACAGGAGGAGAATAAATGGTAGCCAAGTACAGAGGTACTGTGAGCAAGCAATAAGATTATTCTGACAGCTGGAGATATTCAACACAGTCTCAGCAACTCTGTTATGTGTCCCGACTTCTAGAAACTGGGATGTGTGTTTGGGTACTGCTTTGAGTCTTCTAGGAAATTTCAGAGAATTGTACGTAATACGGAATTTTAGTGCTCCATATGGAAAGAAATAGCTCTCGGGATCTTCTGAATAGATTGCAACTCATACAGAAAGTTCTGAGTAGTGAACAACAGCTGAGTTTGGTCTAATAGTTCTCCATATTTTTAAGAAGACACACTTCTTATTTCTGGCACAGTAGAATGGAGCTAAAACAGACAATTTTTTTGTCAAATATCATCTTAGTGTGAGCTATCAATAGGGTGCAATTAAAAAATTTGGATTTTAAATGGCAATACAAGTTGCTTATTTTCAGTTTCATGAATTACTCTTTGAACATGGGGACTAAATTCTCAAGTACATTTTAAGTCCTTTTAACTAGGAGGATTGAAGGTGTTTAAATAACTTTGGGAGTCTGGGCCTAAATCCAGTCCCTGGCTGTCAGCTCAGTGAAGGAAGAACACTACCAGTCTTGTTAGAAATTAACTTCCTTGGAAGTCTAAGGATAGGAATTGAATTAAAGTATGGTCAAAACAATCAACTCTTGCAAGAGGGTATTTTTATGGGATAGAACTGTTAATTGTGGAAAGAGAGGGTGGCAAAGTAATCTTACCTAGGTTGCATGTCTTGTTGAAATAATGAAAGAACGAGTAAGGCAACTAGAATTAAGGCAATAGAAAACACAAGGTTCTTTTTCTTCTTTTCACATTTTCTTCTTTTGCAACTCAGCTGTGTTTGCAGAAGTTTAAAAGAAGAGAATCATTATGAACCTTTTGAAAAGAGTTAAGCAAATTCTGGGGAACAGTGTAATGAAGTTATGTGACCTAATATGTGAAGGTAGCTTTGCCCATCAGGAAGTTATAGGTGCCTTCCCTTCACAGGCATGAGGAATTGGTCCTTTTTGGAGTACCTTGTTGTTGCTCATTGCTGTGCATATGAAGCAGATCAGACAAACTCACAGAACGACAGTAGATGTCATTGATATGACTTTTGGAACTTAGAATTTTGGACAGCCTCCCAGGCAGTTCTTGGGCTTCTGCTCTAAAGGTTAAATTCTTCCTCTGCCAGCCTGTCCTGGTATTAGTTACTGTTGTCCTCTTTTCTTCAAATTGAATGACTATTTTCTGCCTCCATACTTCACCTCCTCCATACTTCCCATACTGTTCAGATGCTATCAACAGTAGGAAGCACTTGAGCAATGTGGCATAACCCTTCCTGGTCTGTTTTGACTCTTTTTGCTGTTAATCTCTGTTTTGCCTGTAATAGTCAAAGGCATTAATTACAGAGGACTTTTTCTCAGCCTGCGCAATGCTTTCCTGAAGTATGCAAGGCAGCTTAAATTGGGCAAATTAAGCAGTTCAAGTATTCAAAAGGAGAAAAACAAGCTGCAGTTTTTTGATGTGTTTCTATAGCATAGTCCCTGCAAACAGCGGTTCCTTGGAAGAGGATATGAAAATACAAATTCAAAATGATCAGCTATAGAATGGTTTGGATAGGAAAGGACATTACAGATCATCCAGTTCCAGTCACCTACTGCGGGCAGGGACACTTTCCACTAGACCAGGTTGCTTAAAACCCTGTCCAACCTGGCCTTAAACAGTGCCAGGGATGGGGCAGCCACAACTTCTTCGAACAGCCTGTTCCAGTGTCTCACCACTCTCATAGTGAGAATTTTTTCCTAATACCTAATCTAAATGTACCCTTGTTCAGCTTAAAGCCATTCCGTCTTGTCCTGTCTCTACAAGCCCTTCTAAAACCAACCAACCAACCAACCAAAAAACAAGAAAACCCACACAAACAAAAAACCCCACAAAACAAACAAACAAAATCTGCCAAAACCAAATCCACCCAAAAACCAAACCCCAATTTTGATTTAAGCAGTGTTCAGAATTTCTGGGTTTTATCTGGTTAAATGGCAAAAGCTTCACTTGTAGGTTAGGGGTAAAGATTAAACTGAATGTGGTGTAAAAAAATGGTGTGAGCTGATTTGAATTTTGGCAGGCCTTATTTTTCATTAGGTTTTTACTGGAAAAATGTCAAGCAATCTTAACTCCTGCATTTTCAGCTTCTCCCTGACCTCTCTTCGCTTACACTATTATTTATTCATTGTTCCTGTCAGCATAACTCTTCAGTAATCAGAGTTGATTTAAGATCTCTTATGTGAATGCTGTAACACTAGAGATGGAATTTAACTTTTAACCCATATACAACCATGCAGATTTATTCAATGGGATGGGGTAGAGGAGGGAATGGCAGCAACTATAAGTAAAGGTTTATTATATGTGGGAGATTTTGAAGGCTTTTTGTTGTGACATTAATTGGACTCTAATAGATCTTGCTTTCTAGGCAGTTTCCTTAGGCTCACTTTAGGTGGGGAAAGACTGTTTGAAGGACAAATGCTGCCTAAGCAGCTCAATGCAACCTCTTGCGCTTGCTCACAGCTTAACCTTGATAACTAAAGTTGCAGCTGCTTTTCCCAACTCATTGTGTTTGCTGCAGGGCACATGCTTCCTTCACAGGCGCTACCCTCTGTCAATAGCTGGCTCTCCCATCTCCCCTTCCTTCTCAAGTAACAGCTTGGCTTTCCGAAAGGTGCAGGAGGGAAATGTCTGCAGCTGCTTGTGTCAAACTGGGGTGAGAAAGAGTGACAGCCTTTGGGTGAGATGCCAAAGTTTCAATCTAGTCTTCCAGTCTAAAATGAGCCACCTGGATGTAACCTGTTGTGAAAACTACTTAGTTTCTCTCATGAGCACAAGGTCATTACATCAAGGACAAAGAGGATTTGCTGAATGTGTCTTGTTTTCCTTGTAATGGCTTTCCCACATTTTTAGAATCTGATTTTCAGTATTACAGCTCAAAGTAGTTGGAAATTTAAACCAAATGTAAAACAAAAATGAAGAATACATTTGGGGAGAAGATTCAACTGTACTTCCAGCAATTTCATTAGCAAGCGATATGTCTAGGAATCTTGTGTATTCAGTGTGTGATAGGCTCATGTGGTAACAAAGTAACAGGAATAAGTCATGAAAGTCTTATTTTTAATCACAAACTGGTTCTCATTGCAATGAAACTGTCCCAGAGAAAAGCTGGATAGGTGCAGTGATGTGCATTGAAGATGGAAATAGGTTTGGTTATATCATTGCTTAACACACAGATTGATGTGGCTAAAAAGGCTGTTTGTCTGAAAGATAGTTCACATATGCAGCTGTAGGTATGTGACCTGCTTTTACTGAATTTAAAAGGTTGTACAGTGATAAATGTCAACACTGTGTCCTTAGAGGGTAAGTAGAGTCCATGTTCCCTAACTGGGGGGAAAAATAAACTCACAATGGTTCTTTAAAGATGAGGATGGATTTTTGGTACAATTTAAAAGGCCTGCGTTCAGCAACAGTAAATTGCTGTTGTCAAGTCCTGAGATTTATTTGAGTTGAGCAATACTCTGTTTCAGTTTGAAGTTCCTCTGTATGACTAAACCAGTGCTTCACTTCTCAAAACAAGTGTTTAGTACCTTTTAAGGGAGAAACTTGCAAATAAGGCATCACAAGAGTTGCAGATACAAAAATCATCTCTCAAGTTTTTGAACTGCAAAAACAAAGTACCCGTGACTATACAACTAATCAGTCTTGTACGCAAGAGTGGAAGAGGCTGATTTTGGGTTTGCCCGCTCCTTTTGCTGCCATTTTCCACACGCCTTCTGGGACATAAGGGAAACAAAAGCATTTTGAATATATGTGGTTTTGTAACCACATAGAGTTGTCAGTTGAGATAGGCTTAAGCACCATGTGAATTTTAGGCTGCCCTGGGTCCTCTGAGACTTCAGCCAATGAGAGCAGAACCACAAGTTGTGAATTGTGTAGTCTTCCCTAGATCGCTTTGAAGTGCAGATTTTCACAAAAGACTGTGGTGAATGGTGAACAGCAGTAAGCTAGCTTACTACTACGGGGAGAGATGTCTGGTTTATGGGGTTTTGTGCTGTCTGTTGCTGTTTTGTTGTTTTGTTTTTGTTAAGCTAATAGATCGCTTGGGTAGGGCTTTCAGTAAAATTAAATAAAAAACAATTAAACTGTAAAATCCATCAACTGTCCAACCATCCCTAATAGACAAGGCAAACAGGCACAGGGCAGTAGAGTAAGTAAAATGTACGCAGTCAAGTTTTTGGTAGTTCTGAATAACCATAGTTTAAGCAAATCATGGATTTGTGATACTCCTGAAGTTCTGGGAATGCACAGCTGATGGTCCTGGTCAGGCTAGGAGGATGTTTGAGTGTAGGCAATCCACAAGGGAATCTTTAGACACAATGTCTGGATGCCACCAACCTGACAAAAGACTGAAAAGGCAAAATGAGTTCACGCTATTTTCAGCTTATAAGGAGCGCTCCAAAGTCAGCAAGATGAAATAGACTAAGCTAGATGTGCAACCCATAAGAAGGAAGAAGCAAATAAACATATTTTAAAAAGCAATCAGCTGGTATTAATACAACAACAAATATGTTCATGTCAGTTGATCGTGAACTAAAGGAATAGACAATGGTGTTACTGCAAAGAAGCGAATCTTAATTCACTCTTGATATTTATTGGGGGTGCCAAAATTAAGATCAGTAAAGAAATAGCTCTTACTGAGTTGGTCTTACTAGAGAACTGGGTCCATTTCACAGCCCCATACTTAATGTTGTAAGGGGGAGCATCCAGTTGAAAATGATGTGGCTGTGAGGAGATGTTGAAGGCATAGGCAATTCACTATGAGAAAGTAAAGGTAAGTGATGAAAAAGGGAAAAGAAGGTGGTGTGAGAAAGTGATGTAATAAGATTCCCCAGGTCCATTATGTGGAAAAATGTAAGAAAGAGATGATAAACTTAAAAAAAGTTAGAGTGAAATTGCACTTCATTTGTTCCATTGCTGATAGCTATGGTTAAATAGATACCTGAGAATATTTTGAGGATCCTTATAGATAAAGGATAAGTTGAGCACTCCTAATTGTAATCTGGATGTTGCTGAGGTTTGGTTTGTTTTGGGTTTGGTTGCTTGTTTGTTTCCAAGGGAAGAAATCAAGTCATACCTGCAGCCCTAACCTTTGAAGTTTGGATTCCCAAACCGACAGCTTTACTGTTGCTGCAAAAGTGAGATGTTAAGAAAACATTTAAAATCATTAAAGCAGGTGTTTTTCATACATTAATGCTACACCTTGTCTTGGGGAGCCATTTGTGTGTAAACTGGCAGATGATTTGGAAGTCCCATTGCTGAAATATTTCCATCATGAAGGAATAGTTCAAGCTTACTACAGTCTATCTAGAGTTGCCAGTTATGACACTTATGGACCATGTCACTGAGGAGTTTGTTTTTAACACTGAATGCTTAATAGTCTCTGTGTCAGACAACTACTGTTTGGAATCTTAGAACTAAAAAAACATTTCCTAAATGGGTTTGGGAAAACCAGGGCACCTGCCGGCTTTATTTTGTATTGAGTGTGACAAAAGTTCAGTTAAGTTGGCAGGCTGTCACCTGTATACTTGCCTTTAAGGCACATACCAAAGAATGACATAGTGCACTACAGCTTGTTTTAGACTGCTAATCTGTGTTGTCTTACTGAGCAATACTTTTTTATATGTACACTCCCTTCAGGAGGGAGTACTGAGTACATTCGTATACTTCCTATATGTATTGTAACGTTCCCTTTTTAATTTTGTTACAATAGTCACATGTAACACAATGAAAGGTATGCAAGGTTCACTTTAGCCTTTCACTTTTTAGACAGTTGATATACATTCTGAAGCTCTGTATTTCATGCAGATTCACATGATGTAAATGAGATGGTTAAATAAGTCTTTAAAAGTTATTACCTGATAGCTGTTGCTGCTTTAACTGAAACCAGGATGTAAATCCATGCAATGAACGAGATGTCAGACCCTGGGAAATGAGCACCAGCTTGCTTGGAACAGCGCTTCTCAAGCAGTGCGCAAAATTATGCATTTGTTGTATAATAATGGCAGTGGATCTGCCTGTCCTTTTAGAAAATTGAACGAAATTTGTTAGCCTTCAAGGATCAGTTAAAGACAGTCCAATCATAGTGACCTGCTGTTTGAGATTTTTTTCCCTCTTTAATTAAATCTGTCTCTTTTGGGTCATTGCATTCTAAAATACTGAAAGTTAAACCTTTAGTAGATATATCATGTAATAAGGAATGTGGTAATGGAGGGGAAAAAAAGGGTTGTGATTTTTATAATGGTTTTTCTTTTGAGGAAAGGAATGTGGTATACATAGCTTGGAAAGTGTTCAGCTGTCAGCATATTAATTAATATTCATACTGCTACAGGGGCTGTTCTTCCACACTCGTGAAGCCAGATTGCCATGGGAAAATGAATACATTTTAACCACAGCTCAGTTTTGATTTGCTTGACTTCACATTTATTGTGCCCTGTCCTTCATATCTAGCTGATGTTCCAGAATTTCCAAAACTCCCTTATTATGATATACCAACAGATCAAATGGTAGTCTAAAGTAGCCTTTATTCTTTTCTCTTTTGACACTTGTTTTTTCACACCACTGTCAAGTCCATGTAATTGCTTTCTGGATTCATTTAGAAATCTTGCATTTATGCTACATACAATTCGATAGGCCTAAATGCTCTCCAGTCTTAAAATTTGTTGGAAATAGCAGTTTTGTTCTCTTCCAGTTATTCAGCTCTGCTTAAAAGGAGGGCATAGATGTGTGGGCTAGCCTAAAAAATTAAAAAGTGGTATTATGCAGGCAGGAAAAACACACAACATGACACGAATGTGTTCAGTTTAGTAAGTGGACCAGCTGAGGTGTAGGCTGTGTTAGGAATGCTCCCGCATGCATACAGTTATAATTAATAGATACCTGTGCCGATTACCACTCAGACGAGTCAGCACAGTGAAGCCTGTAGGAACTGCAATACTTGTGCCAGCCAGTCAGTGTCAGGCTCTGGACAGTGGCTTGATGCCAACAGGTAATGGTTCCGCCTCAAATGCTCAGCATCTGTGCATTGTTGGGTGTCCACATCCCAGCGTTCTTCCCGGACCTCTCTTACTGTTAGGGGTATATTGAATTTTGGCATAGGCTGCCCATTACATCTCTCAACAGTAATGGAAGCATACAGTTTTCCAGCAACTTCAAGCCTTGTTCTTCTGTCACCTGTTAATCTGTGGCCTTCACTGAGGCTTGTTGTGGTCAGTTCTGTCTTCCCTGGCTCACTAGAGCCAGTTCCTCAACCTTTGGTCAGGGAACGTTGACAGATAGCTAACTGCTGTGTGATATTTCCTGCATGCTGGCACTCCAGAAAGCACTGCGTGGACAAGGGAAAAAAATATTTCACTGCATGTTGAGATTTTAATGGTGTTTGTTGTTTTCTTCCAACCATTCTGTGTGATAGTGTTTAGCAGTTTGGCTCCACATGTAAATTTTAAGGATATAGGCAAGAATGAGTGCAGCTAACAGAAGTAGCCAATGGATGCAGCAGTTTGTGCTGCATTTCATGCAGCAAGGGCCCACAACTCTGCTCAGAATAGCATCCATGTCTTCAGCAATGGTGGTGATGGTGCCACAGGACACAATCCCCAGTGCTGGACTGACTGTCCCTGTAACATCAGAAACCTCAGCCTAGAGGGAGCTCCAGAAAGAAGACACAACTCTGCAAGTCTGGGGCTGTGGGGAATGTCTGTGGCCTCTTCCCGATGCCTGGGCAGCAGGAGGTGGTTTCCTTGCCCGCTGGAGGTATGCGGTTATTAAGGATATGTGTCATCAAGTAAAGGAGCTGCAAGAGGAGGTCAGCAGTCTGCGTATCATCAGAGATAATGAGAAAGAGATTGACCAGATCTTTTCCAGCACTGCAGCTTCAAGAGCCCAAATTACCAACTGCACTGAAGAGAGAAGGGTGAGGCAGAGTCTCTGCCTGTCTATTTGGGAAGTGGAGACTCCCATTATAATGAAGGTTGAAAGATAATGACTTCTGGCACTAGGAGGAGCATTTCTGCATCACTTGAAGATTTGCAGCTACTGAATAGGTCCTCTGACCTCATGGCTGATGAGGAGCTGGGAGCTGTCAAATAGAGCATCTGTGGTATCTGAGTCTGGGCTATACAGGAACACCAAAAAGAAGAGGCGAGTGAAAATGAGCAACTCCCTTCTGCAGGGAACAGAGACTCCCATCTACCACCCTGAGTCATTGTCTGTAGAAGTTTGCTGCTTGCTGGGGGTTCAGATTTGGGACATTGCAGAAAAACTGCCAAAGCTTGTCCAGACCTCAAACTGTTGTCCCCTGCTGCTCTTCCATGTAGGCCGCAGCAGTACTGCCAGGGGTGATCTGCAAAATCTCAAGTGTAAATGCATGACTCCAGAGGCAGTGGTCAAGGGCACAGGAGACCAGGTGGTTTTCTTCTCAGTCCTGTTGGTCAGAGCATAGATGGATCATGCAGGTCAACAACTGTTTACGTAGCTGGTGTTGGCAACAGTCTTTTGGTTTCTGCAGCCATGCAACTGTCTCTCTGAGGATCAAGGATTGCTATTTGACTAAGTGAGGCAAAAGTGCTTTTGCCAGCAGGCCGGACAACCTAGTAAGAAGACCTTTAGGTTAAGAATGATGGAGAGGGAGAAGAGGACCAACATTCAAGTGTGAAGTGGTGGACTGCGTTGGTCTCAGATTAAAGCCAAAACACAGCACTGTACCAGCTACCAGGAAGAAAAATAACTGTTACAGCTGAAACTAAGACAGTTGGGAAGTAAAGGGTCTGCTGTGATGTGAACAAAAAGAGCACTGTAATCCAAAACAGGGCTAAACTGGGGTTGCTGCATGTGTACATGCACAAACTAGAATGCACCTACAAGACAGCATTATGTGGAAAGCTGTCGTTCCCTTTCTGAGAAGTCACCGTGCTGCTGCTTTAAAGCATCTGCATGACATGCTTGTGTTGTACAAGGAGAAGCTGAGAGAGCTGAGGCTGGTTACCTTGGATAAAGGAAGGTTTAGAAGGGATCTTAAACAAAAATGTAAGTATCTAAAGGGAAAGAGTAAAGAAGACAGAATCAGACTTTTCTCCATGGAATTCAGTAACAGAACAAGAGGTAAATTGGCACAAGTGGAAATACAGGAAATTCCGTTTAAACATAAGAAACACTGGAACATGTTGCACAGAGAGATTGTGATCTCTCCATCCTTAGAGATTCTCAAAACCCCGCTGGACATGAACCTCAGCAACCTGCTCTGATTGAATCTACTTTGAGCAGGGCGGGTAGACTACATGATCTTCAACCTCAACAATCCTGTGATTGTAAGAACTTCATTCTAGGTGTATGAGAGTCAGCCCAATTGAAAGAAGTATCAGCTTTGCATTACATGCATATAGCTCTGGAGAAGCTACCTTGTGGTGGTGAAGTTTTCTTGTTACTGGCTTTGCAGGAAGCAGAAACTCTTGATTGAAGATTAGTGACTAAGAGCCATCAGTGAGTAATGCCAGTATGATAGAGAATCTTTCTAATCTTTGACCTTATTTGTCTAGTTTTCAGTGCTAGCTCTGAGGCAATATAATGGCAGGAAAATAAAAAAAGCTGTTGAACTTCTTAGAGCTCAGAGTGCTGTATTTTGATACTTAAAAAGTAGAAATACTCTCAGAGTTGGTATTAAGATTTGTGTAGTGATGCTACACACATGCATACCATGGATAGCTCAAATGCTTACTAATTATACTTCAATTTTCCCAATTTGTGTGTGTCTGAATGTCTTGACTTGAACATCTGTAAACATTCCTATTGAGGCTGTTGCAAAATATGGTTAGCTTTTCCTCTCCACTGTAATAGTGGGTCTTCATATAATATGTTGTTTAACCTGACCACTAGCATTACCTTGAGACTCTTGTCATTTCAAGTTGTCCTTTCCCCTTGTCTATAATACAGATAGGATAATACATTATATGCTTAGATTCCAAAGTTAGCCATGGACAGACCTGGCAAATAAACTCAATCTATAAGCAGTACTGTAATAAACAAGAGTTTAATAAAAGTATACCTCTGTATTTAAGTAGTCTGTTAACTTGTACTATTTTTTCCCTCCTTCTCCATAGAATGTGTATGTAAACATAAACCGCATCATGTCAGTAGCAAATCGCCTGGTTGAGTCTGGCCATTATGCTTCACAGCAGATAAAACAGATTGCTAGTCAGCTGGAGCAAGAGTGGAAGGCATTTGCTGCAGCCTTGGATGAACGTAGTACGTTACTGGATATGTCCTCCATCTTCCATCAGAAAGCTGAACAGGTTAGTGAACAAAAGTTTCTGTGTTGGAATGATGGGTTATACTGTTTGCTATTGATTTAAATAGGAGTACAAGAGAGTGATTGAAAAGATTGGCACGAAAGAGAACATATTTTTGTTAATTTCAGCTGATAAACAAAAAATTCTTTTCAGGGCAGCCCATTGCCCTTATATTCTCCACAAATGCCTTGACCATATCAATGCAAGATAAAACTTAGCCAAATTAGCTATATAAATGAAAATGGACATGAATGCGTAACTATATGAAGCTTTTAAGTTGAAAGAAAGGAGAACATTTAGTACAGTCAATGTTGATGTAATGCCTTTCCTACATCCAGAAAGCATCAATTGTTCTATTGTCCTTACTACTCCACCCCAGTCAGCCCTTGAGTGTCAAGATTTAACTCACAGTAATTACTTTATAGAAAACTTAAGTTGAAATGGCCTGAAAGTTGAGAATCTAATTAACTGTCTTCTGAAACTGAAATTGTGTGGGAGATGTTTACTTAGTATCCCATAAGAGATTCCTTCTATATTAAACAAAAAGTTTAGCTTTAGGCCTATACCAATTATTTTAATAAAGTAATTAACCATGTGTAGCTGCCAGAGAAGAGGTATATGTAGGGGAAATAGGAATATATATCCCTGAGTTAATAGTCTTGATGGTGAAAGCATGTTTTCCCCTCAAGGGAATTCAGTTCTGAAGGAGTTCCTGTGTATTATGTGCTGTTGAGTCACCCACTGATAATGTAGATTGTCTCCTTTGTACATCTCTGGTAAATTTGGAGAGCAGAGGTTCTTGGATCATTATGGCTAACTGAAGCTCAGGTATGCTGTATGGCTGCTGTAGATACTTTTCTTCACATTTGCTTTGCTAAACTGGATCCAAGAAGAGGTCTCATCTGATACAAATTTAATTTGGAATAAATGAAGAAACCACTTGGGAGTTGATAACTGCAAAAAATACAGAGAAGCAGCGCAGTTTAAGAAGTTTCTTTCATGATTTCTAATACACATATATTCAACTTAGAAATGTGAACTTATTTAGATGCAAATACACATTGTTTTTTCATTATGTTAGCAGCATTTGTTCGACTGACGTTAGACGACTAAGGTAAAGTATATAAACTAATGCCACTATCATAAGTACTTTTAGCAGGTTTTACAGAAAAGCAACATAAAAAGGAGATAAAGGAATTGTTTTCTGCTATAAAGGTTACCAACCAGCTTGAAGTGTTTGGTAAGACACAGTGTGGTACCTTATCAGTATTGATGCTTTTCTAATTGCTTAGGTTATTGAGATTTACATTTAAGCGCTGTCAGCCATACATGTAAGAGAGAGATGGTGAAACATGAACAGACTGGTATACGCTGACTCCAATACTGTTATTTTTCATAAGAAAATGATACTTATCAGACATCAGGAAACTAAATTTTGTATGTGTGCTGTGCAGCTGTGCTAAGAGTCAGTGTTACCTTCTTTAACGCTAAATGTAAGTGTAAAACAGGAGGAAGGAGAAGAAAAGAGTGAGAAAATAGTGCAGCCTTTGCTGGGATTAATTTAGTTTTTAATTGCTTCTTCTACAGTTTTTATTTTATGATTAACTGTGATGGATTGTCCTAGTTGTTTTGTAAGATACCTGACTGTGGTATGTTAGCTGTTTCATTAACAGTGGAGAGTGAGTTCAAGCAAAGAGGGCTTGGAATGAGAGGAATGACTCCTATAGAGACTGGTGATGCTTGACCTACATAAAAAGATGATTAAAAAATAAGCAGCCAGAGAAATAATGCGCCCTCCTTGAATGCATGTGTTCCCTTGCCAGTGGTAGGTAAGCGTCGCTGTCTACTGTCAGACGCAGTGAAGGCTGCACCCAGATACCAGTGCCTGGCTGGTGCAAGAGGTCCCACATGGAGCTTCTTTTAATGTTCAGTGCTTAACATTAGAGATTTTTAAAGCTATCCCTTGATGAAATGAAAATTACGTAAGTATCTTAGAGTTAAGTACTCTATCGCTCTTCTTCCCAGTTTTCAAACAGTAATGGAGTACCAGAAGTGGTCTGTGGATTACTTTTTCCTCAAAAGACTATGTGGGCTCCAGGAATTAGGATACGCACGATGAGAGAAATAGCTTGGTCTCTTAAAACTTTGAAACTTGAACATTACATGAATGGAAGACAAATTTAATTTATGAATACCACATGTGTCTGACTGTGCTAAGTTTAACAGCTATGAAAACTCCTAGAAAAACAGATTCTTTTTCCTCTTTCCTAGCATAGCACGGGTATAAAATTCATGCCCCCTAGTTGTCAAAAATAAGTTGACAGAACTTCCGCTGCTCATACACTTGTGATGGCAGTTTCTTGTCTGTCAAGACAGCTTAAGCTTTGGTGATAACTTAAATTGTCTGCAGAAGAGATCCTATTGCTATAGCCTCAATTTCCCCTGAAAGGCTTGACTTGAACAGCTATGCTGACATAGCTGTGTGCTTAAAGTTCAGTGTTAGTCCTAAGAGGCCCCCGCTTAAGTTGTAAATCCTTTACATGTTTGCTGCTGTAGTAGCTTACCAAATGGATTTAGTGCTTCTCTGGGTGTAAAAGCTAGTGCTTTGGGGACAAAGGTGTGAATTTTCTGTGCTCTAATACTGCTTTGCTTCCTTGATGATCTCTTCTCAGCAAAAGACAGCTATGAAGTGTTTCAGTGAACGGTTCACCATTAATTTTTTGGGTATATGTGCACACGCATGCAAAGTAAATTCCATTTTCTCTGAAGATTTTAAAAAGGTGAAGTGATACTTCATGATACCATGAGTATCTGCACAGGGAGTTGGTGGGTAAGAGCTGAGGATCTGGACTCGAAAGTTGTAGCATGTTTTACTTCTTTGCATAGAGAACACCTTGACTGGCTTTCATGCATCTGAAATGGAGGTGCAGGGTGAAGTAAACTTTTCCTTAGCTGCTAAGTCAAAAAAAGGAGCAAGAGTGAACTTGAAAGCTTCAGTATTGCCAACAGTTTTTAATTGGTTCTGAAAGCTGTCAACGTACAACTAAGCCTGCCTGTCTGTGAATGGCTTACAGAGTTCCATACACCCAAAAGCACGAGTATGGTCAAACTTGAATATTTATTTCTATTCTGATATAATCTTCATTTTGATCAGTTCAGAGAGAAACACATTAAACATTTTTAAAAAAATAATTTTTTTCCCAGTGGCTGTCACACAGGTGTCAGCCACTGAATAATTACCAATCAGTAATTACTGATATGTGGTACTTATTGATAGAACCCAAAATCAAGAGAAAGTTTTTTCTCTGTTGCAGTACATGAGCAACGTGGACTCGTGGTGTAAAGCTTGTGGTGAGGTGGAGCTTCCCTCAGAACTGCAAGATTTAGAGGATGCTATCCATCATCATCAAGGGATATATGAGCATATTACTTTGGCTTACTCTGAGGTAAGTGTCTCGTTTGTTTCCTGGGTTGTTGAAAATGGTGTAATACTAAGTTTGGATCATGAAGGGACATTACTTGTTGCATAGTGCATTAGTTGGAAATTCAAGTGCCGGGCTTCTTTTTTAATTTAGTATTCTGGACTTTAATACTATTGTTCAAAAGTTAAGTGATAAGTCTTCCCCTTAATCTTCTGAAAGAAATTTAAAAGGCAAGATGGAACCATGTATGGTACAAACAACTCATACAGTATACTAAGTATGTTTTTGTTCACATTTGTATACTACTACCTTTCAGTAGCAGAATTACGCTGTCGTTGAAACACTTACTTGAAGGGAAGCTAGCTAGTTATTCTTTGTGAAAGTATTGTGTTGGCATGGATTGCTTTAAGTGTGTTTCAAAAATCCTGCTCTGAAATTGCCTTGCAAAAAAGGCTTAACCATCAAAGGATGTCACTTGACAGGCCATAAGGTAATGTACTTAGTCCTGCCAACCTTAAAGACACTTAAATAAGCCAAGCACCTATGTAGTCAGCATTCATAAGATTAGCATATTCTATGCTGCTGCTCTAATCTTGGGTTCTGCATGTGATGAAGTAATATTTCTCAGTATTTCTAATAGTTATATTTACAACTTAAGGTAAAATGCGTATTCTAAAGGCCTGGAAAGCAGTGACTGATTTTTCCATTGTTTTTCAGATTTGGAGTTCTTTCAAGTGCTTTAGTTATCTAAAATGAGAAATCAATTACGTATTGACTTCACTATTAGCTAACAGGCATTTTGTGTATTTCCTGTTGAGTTTTTCATGTTTTCTTTTGCCAGTGTTGCTCTCAGCACAGGGTAAAACTATTTTTGCTATTAAATAAGACTTATTTTATTCTGTATTAAATAGAGCAATTTCTGTTCTCATGAAAGTTGCATAAAATTATGAATTTGATTAAATCATGGTAAAAAATGATCAGTGGCCGCAGAATAGCTTAGTCTACAGTTTGTACCTCCTTTTGAAAGGAGGTAATGTAGGATTGAATTAATGGTTGTGATTTATACATTACATTAAAGATAATACTACTATCTCATGAACCAGCTCTATTATGGCAAGTGAATCGTAAGTCTGGTCACATTTCATTTAGCTGTAAAGGAAGGTAAAACTAGTGCTGATGATCAGTCCTATTGTTAGTGTGTCAAACCTGGGGTTTTTTTGAATACCTGCCATCTTAAGGCCTGCATAAACTTTATTACTATGAGTCAGATGTTCAGAGTTCACGAGTTGCTGTTCTTTTGTGTAAAATACAGATATCCCCATTTCTGTTATCTTGCTCTGTCAATGGTTCTAATAACATACTAAAGCACACCTCTGGTGATAAAACTTCTGATTTTACTACACATACCTGTTTTAACTCATTCTTGAGAGCATGTTTAGTAGGAAGGTTTCTCTTCATTGTAAGCTCTCTTCATTCAGAGGATCCCTTTGTAGAACAAGGAACAGAGATGCAGCATATTTTTAGTAGATTTGTGTGAAGAGAGGCAATCTGGGGTGCATGCTGCATGAGAGTGCAGCAAGGGATAAGAAGGCTAGGGCTCTTCAGAATAATGATTTTAAAGCATTGAAGTTAAAATAGTGGGATTTTTTTTCTTGTTTGGTTTTGGTTTGGGAGTTTTTTGGATTTTTTTTTTTTTTTTTTTTTTTTATCTGGGATGTGACTGGATTAGAGCCTGCTGTTAAGTGTAAATAAGTACTGTGGATTACCATGTTAAATACTGTTTGCTTCCTGGTGATGTATAATGAAAATTAATTAGATGGTAGATTATAGGATTGCTCTGTCAAACCTTGAAAATTTGTTTAGGATTTCAAAGCTGTAGCTTTTGACCTTGGGGAGATTTTAACTAAATCTTCATTGATACTAGTCAAAAAGAAAAAAAGGGGGGAAACAAACAAACAAACAAACAAAAAAGGCCTCAAACCACAACCAGTCAAAAACCCCCACATAAAATTATATTCCTTTCTTCTGATTTCAGGTCATTACTTTTCCCCATCTGGTAAAGCAGTACCTTTGTCTTTAGCAACCAGAATTGTTACAGAAATAATAGTTACATGTGTATGTACAAGTCATGTTCCTTCTCTGGACGGAAGGTTTTATTTTGCCTTATTTAAACACACATTCCTTTTTGAAGATTGATGGAGTTGTCTTTCTGTGTAACAATATTACAGAACTATTGCTTATCATTATTACTTGTATGACTTCATGGAACTCCTTTAATTTTGTGATGAATGAACAGCGGGGGGAGAGAGAGAGAGAGAGAGAGAGAGAGGAACACTGGAAATTACAATGCTTTGTCATTCCTTTTAGATTACAGTGTCTTGACAACACGACTTGGTTGTGAAGTAGAAGACAGTAATTTTTAGAGTAAATGCTTTTAAGACTAGACAGTCTGATTTTACTGAGGGTAATTACTCTATATTACTATAAAAGTAAATTACTAGCTTACAAGCTTAGATAACTTGTATGCTTGGAAATCTAAGAGCCATGCCTTAAATAAAGTTTACATATGTAAATGAAGATATGTATCTTGCTGAAATCCTAAGGTAGTCACACGCTGGGAAGGAAGAGAACTTTACTGTGTTAATTCCAAAGAAGAAATGTGTATGGTCATGTTCGTAAAGCTAATAAACTAATCAGATCAAGGGACTGTCACAATTAATTATTTTTCCCCCTGAATTTTGTGAACTCTGGATAGATAATTGAAGTCCATTATCTTGAAATATTTGAAATACTTGTACTAGATAATTATCTTGAACACAGAAAAGAAAAATCATCATCATTATAACTACTATGGACTATGCTCTTTTTTTTTTTTTTTTTTTTTTTTTTTTTTTTTTTTTTTTTTTTTTTTTTTTTTGGTTTTTTTTTTATATCTTTTCTTTTTTTTTTTTTTGTTTTTCAAGGTAAAA
>WYDI02031511.1:26171-86781 GCA_009867235.2 Psittacus erithacus
AAAATATTTGAGAAAGTTGTATTAGTTAAATATCATGACCACAAGAACAAACAATCTAAATAATTATAACTCTAAAGGTGTATGCTTTTTTTTTTTTTTTTTTTTTTTTTTTTTTTTTTTGCCTGACTTGACTTTATAGGAGCTACTTTTCCAAGCATCTTCATTCTCTGTGTTGATACTTACAAGTGAAATGGAAGAGCTTGAACTGGAATTGAGAAATAAGTTCACTTGTAAACTATTTATTAGGAAATAATTTTTATTCAGATCTGTTTGACTAGTGAACAGCAAATTTAAAATGTGCCTGGATTTAGTGAAAGCTGTTGAAAATAGCCACTGGGGGAAGGTCTTGACAGACTTTCAGTTTCTGACATGGTGTTGATTTGATGGATTCAAACTATTGTTTATACTCCATTCATGTTGTTTTGGATGAATCTTTCCTGCCTGTTAGATGACCTATTAGGAAAGGTCTTTACAAATAGCTGAATGATCCTGAAAACAGTTCTCTGAGCTTCAGGCTAAATGTGACAGAATAAAACACCAATGGGAAGTGCTTTCAACAGCCTTGGCAAGTGCTAAATATTAATAGTGACCAGATAAGATAGGGTTATTGCCTTTTTTTTTTTTTTTTTTAATCTAAGTATTTTTGCTGCCATTTGAATCAGAGAAGACAATGATTAGAAATGACTCATGTTTCTTGTCAGCATCAGTACTAAACACATTTTGGAAAAGAATATCTTTCTGTGCTGCATGAAAAGGTTTTAAGTGATTTAATGAGGGTTAAGTTTGCCATAACAACAGTTTGTCTTTGGTTTGCCAGTAACAGCAATAATTAAGAAGTTGTAATTGTCAGATCAAATCACATCCTAAGGTTATATCTGTTGGTCTAAGTGTGTTCATCAAATTCATATTAACCTATAGAAAATAACCTCTCTGTTCACCTTTACTGCAAATCAAAAGAGATGTGTTCCTGGAAGGGTAAATCTGGGAAAATGCTTAATTTTAGGTGCTTTGTTGCCTACAGAAAGAGCTGAATAATATTTATTCTAAGTTATACTTGATCTGTTTAAAGAAAACCAAACAGAACACTTTAAAGGAAAATTAAGGTAATTGAAAAATAGAAATGTAGGCTGTTATATAGACTGCTACTTCTTAAAATTATCATCTTACATAGAAGGAGAAATATGTTGTGTTTTTTGTTGGTTGTGTGTGGGTTTTGGGGTTTTTTGTGTGTTTTTTTTTTTTTTTTTTTGTTGGCTCTTTTTTGTGGGGTGTGGTGTTTTTTTTTTGTTTCCTATAACAGCTGCATGTAATCATGCCTGGAATAAAGAATTCTTTAATGGTGCTTCCTGAGTTCTTAAAAACCTCTAAAATGGAGAGAACAGGTGGGAAATTAAGTAAGTCTAAGACAAACTTTTGGCAAGACAAGTAATTTTTCATCCCTTCTGGTGGTCAGGTGAGTCAAGATGGAAAGTCATTGCTTGACAAACTTCAGAGACCTTTGACTCCTGGAAGTTCTGATTCCCTCACCGCTTCTGCCAACTACTCAAAAGCAGTTCATCATGTTCTGGATGTCATCCATGAAGTACTGCACCACCAGCGCCAACTGGAAAATATTTGGCAACACCGAAAGGTCCGCTTGCACCAGCGGCTTCAGCTCTGTGTTTTTCAACAGGATGTTCAACAGGTAGGTTTTGTTTCATGTTGTTTAAATGCCTTTGTACTTTGTCAGCCTGAGATTTGAAGATGATTGCATTGACAGGTGGGGTTTGATTGCTAAACCACGTGTTCTTTCATCCAACAATTTAATAGTTGCATGGGATTAACTGGCTGATTCCAAGTTCTGTGTGTTATCAGAGGTTATTGGCTGTTAAAAGTAGAAATTATATTTGGAAGATAGCTCTACTTAAGGTGGCTTTTTTTTTCTTTTAAATAAATTTGTTTAAGTAGATAAAATGGAAGAGATTTTCATTATAGGTGGCTGTTCTGAGCTTCTGCTGGAAGCTGACATTCACAGTGCAGGTAAAATTCTGGACTTGGTGTCAGAAAGATTTGTAGGAGTAACATGCAAAAAATAAGTGTTATTCTGTAACAAATTTTTAGTTTCAAATCTTTAATGATACTTAATTGACTTAATCGAGTTTTCTTAAAACTTGAGAATAGTATACTCAAGAGGTGTAAAAATTACAAATAAGATTACTTTCTGACAGTGTAAAATTGTTAAAATTTTATTACTTAATTTTTGATGTAAAAAAAGACATAGTGAAAGACAGGCGGTTACCCAATTTCTCAACATTGGTGTGATGAAGGATGGAGAAAGGTGTGAAAAATGTTAGTTGAAAAAAAAAATAAAGCAGAGTCAGTGTTATGAATGATCAGAAGGGGCATAGAGAACCAAACTGGAAACACTATTATACCATTGTATAAATCCCAGAGGCTATTCATGAAGATAGTTACATAAACAGTAGCTAGTCAGGAGGGTCCAGTGTTGGTACTTGCGTGAGTAGTCATTGAAGGGTACTTTTCAAAACTGATGAGACACAGTCCACAAATTACCTCTTAAACTTAAAAGGTTTCATAAGGAATCTTCAGAAGCTGAAATTAACTCAGTGTTTTGTCTCTCGCAGGGTAAAATGTAGGTCCTGTCAGTACTAGCCCAGTGCCAACAGGTGCAGAATGGATCTTGGAACTTTCTCCTCTAGTTTGAATTCAATTCAAGTAGGACCTACTTAGGCAAGCTAGGCCAAATAATCTCCTGAGATTATTTGCCAGATACATAATTCAAGTTCTAGGCCTGTAAACCAGACTGCCAGCAGTGTATTTCCCAGGGGAGGATGTTCATTAAAAGCTTCAGAGTCTTACTGTGCTGTTGCTACTCTTTGACTTTATTATCTTGGAAGTCATAAAATGTCTGTAGGCAATATTCATTTTCTGCTTCTTGAAGGGGAGGAGTCAGCTCTGAGGCTGCCTCGTTCTTTGAAGTTGGCAAATAACCCTTCATTAGGCTAAAGTCATTGTAGAGTCACCACCAGGTCCTTCAGCAAGAAGCTGGATATTCCTTCTCTGTATGAGACCTGCTAGCCCTTGGAACAGGTGCATTTAGCATCAAATACTCACAGGTTTGAAAACAACAAAGTAGACACCTTTACCTACTTTTATAACTTCTAGTACCAAGAGTGTGTTATCCAAATCATGCATGTAGATTGCAAGTGTATACCAGAAGTTTTCAGTGTGACCCAATTTGCTCAAGAAAGTTAATCCATCTGGACTCATTATTGAGAACATACCTTTACCTACTGGTTGGAGACACTTACTTCTTCGTGTTTATGTCTGTGGTTTCTTTATATGCTTTGCAAGGCTGACCTTACATTAAGATAGCAAGATACCGTTTTGACAATTTGAAGCTGTGGTCTTTGGTGCTAATGCATCTCTTTATCAGCCACTTTACATTTTCAGCTAGATCTTATGTATAGCAATGTAGCCCCTGCTTGCCATGTGCCTGAGCCCTTCCCTTAATATCCAGTAGTTACCGCTCCCAGAGACAGGGTTGTCCTTTGGTTTATCCTGTAACAGCAGTTAGCATCCATGCTGGAGGCTTCTGGAATGTTGCATGTGGAAGTATAGCTTTTTGTTATGTTACTTATATTTCAGATATTGGTGTATTTTGGGAAGTGCCTTACGAATCACAATGTGAATTGTGGTTAATGTTCCCTTTCGTAATACAACTTTTCATGCTTGCATTTCAGTGCAGATCATGCTGTAAAACAGTGATAAATTAACCAGACAAATTAATCTAATAGCAGGGAGCAGGTTACTTCAAGATAACGGCAAGCACATAATGGTATTTTCCTGGAATAGCCTTGCTTTGGAAGACTGTAGTTCACTCAGCTTTGAAAATCCATCAGGGAAAAAAGTGATCTTGAATAATAAGGACGCTATTCTTGCAAAACAAACCTTAACAGATCATCTAATTTACCTGAGGAATGTTAACTTTTTCAATTGAAAAATTGTTGATGCCATTCAGTGCATAAAATTACTTGGGTTTGAGGTATTGGTTAAATATATATTCAAGACAGGTCTGGAATGGTTTATGTAGAGCTTCAGAGCAACTTTTTAAAATACTTTTGTTTTCATTTACACATTCTCTCAGGCTTCTTTGGTCTTTATTCAAACCTTGAAAAAATCAGTTAGGATTACCTAGCATGATTTAGAAACTAGCATGAAAACATAGGGTTGTTTTTATATTGTCTGTAAAGTTAAATGTGGGTTTGGTTTCCTTTCTGGGTTGTTTGTTTGTTTATTTGTTTGTTTTCCTTCAAAATAAACTTAAGTGTGGCTGTCTTCCACTGTTTATAGTTAAACTGCACATAGTGGCAAGCAACCAAGTACGCTGTAAGTTAATCTGTCCTTCAGCATGAGTCTGTGATTTCCTCCTTCCCCATTCTACTGGCATAGTTTTCTGTTGGGTTAATGAAATAAATCAGTTCATGGAAGGCTAAAATGAGTGACAGCTGAGTTGGAGGAGGGAATTGGCTGTGTTGAGCTGGTACTTCATTTTGCATTACTTCCACTTTAGAAAACTGTTCAGATTTTTAAGTCTGTCTTTATGTTCAGTACTGGGAAAGTGTTTCTTCTCTGTTCTGGATAAATGTTCTGCTTCCCCTTCCTTGATCTGCCTCCCTCAAAGACTCCATCAGAGTTTTTGTTCTGACAGTCACTTATTTCAGCCTTGACTAATGAAGGGTGGGCCAAGAATGCTTGCTACTTGCTCAGCATCAACATAATACTGATTTCACTGAGTGATTCCCTTGTGGCTTTTGAAGGCGGTTCCAGTGTAAAATAGTTCTTTTTGGGAGAGAGTGTTTCCGCAGTTTAACTACCCGAAGATTAGAAATGCAGAGATTTCCATCTTCTCCTTCTGAATGTTATGCCAGCACCAAGTAAGTGGTGGGAAGCAGGAAAGTGAGTGTGTACAAAGCAGATAAAGGGGCGGGTAGTAAGGACTGGATAATAATGCATGAAAGACTGGTGAAAATGAGAACGTTGAATCTGCAAGAAATCAGGTTATTTATTTCTGCCAGCAGCATATACAGACCACATAATTTACAGTCATGAGCAGCAAATTTTTCAAAATGAAGCTATTTTTCCCATAGTAGTTTCTTCCATCATATGTTCAGTATTGGTGCTAGAAAAATAAGCATTTTTCTAGATTCTATATTGGGCATAACTATGGTTCTGCTGAGACTGCAGTTAGAGCTTAATTGCATCGTTAAAGCAACTTGTTACAGTGGAGGATAATAATATTCACCCTTTCATGGAAAAGTATTGAGCCTCTTAAACTCCTTCATATTATTGAATCACCAGAGTGAATTCCATGTGCTTTCTGTATTAGTAGAAGAGTCCGGAGTGACTTTGTATGATGGTTTCTGTAACTCTTACCTCTCCCACGGAGAAAATGCGTCAAATAAGGTTGCTAAATGGCTAATACCAGTGCCAGCTGATGGCATTGTCCTTTGGATAAAGCAGTATGCAAAAGTTCTTACTTTTGCAGGAAGCATACCTTAACTTTGACTCTCTCTTTACGTGCTGTGAAATTCCTAGCTAGAGGGTGCTTTCTTGATTTTGTTAAGAATCAAGGTAAGAAGGTATGACCACTAATAAGACTTGTATTCATACAGATTTCACTTAGAGGCAGCAATGTTTCTCTTATTGACTGGTTTATGTCATGATCTGTGTACTGGATTTCTATGACAATTCCTTCTCTTTAGAAGTTACTGAGCATTATTTAGAGCAAAAATCGTTCTTCCCTGGGCTGCTTTCTGCTTTTCATCCCATGCTTTCTGGGGCAGATTTTGATGTTGATTTTGTTTGTTAGCTTATAACTGTTAGTAGTCTCCCGAGTCCAGGCTTAATCTGTCATCCAAACATGTCTCTTTTTAGCTATGTTATAATGAGAAAAGCAGAATGGTGTCCTGAAACTAGTCAAAAGCACTGGTAATGTAAACTTTACAGATAAGTGAGGCCATGTTTGGCTTCTCACTCTACTTTCTCTGATCAATACCTTCCCTTGAAAGAAGCAAACGAAAACTTACATTGACCTGAAACACAATGATATTCTTTTGGCAGAAGTTACTAGGAAAAACAAATGTTGCATAACTTGGAATATGGAGGTTTAGTGAAGTGTTGGTGATTTGAGATGACTGTACTATGTGGTGTTATGGGATTGTTTGTTGTTTTGAAGATATCCAGTAGGAGAAAATTTGCAAACCAAAAAAGAATCTAAGGGTCAAGATAAATCAGAAAATCACACCACATTTTTCTACTAAAGAAAGCATGGATGTTTTGTATGGGAATAGTGTGTGAGATTACATGTGTATTGAGTGTAGCCATGAGTGATGTTTCAGGAATGGTCCTCAAGTCTGGAAGGAAAAAACCCTCACCTAATTTCAGAAATCAGAGTAAAGGAGAATAGTAGCTAAGGAGGGATATTTTCAGGTTTCTGACAGGTATATTCAAACCAAAGCAAAATACTCGGGTTTTAACATTTATCTCCAGCATTCTTTATTGTTTAAGTGAAGTATTCCAGCACTACATAAGTACTGTATGAAACTCATTAGCTGACTTAAGAAAATTGCTTGTGTACAGTTGTCTTTAAGTCTGAACAGCATTCTTGATGCTCTGAATATCTTCTAAAAGAATTAAATACCATATGCATGCTAGCTAATGAATGAATGAAGATATGGCTAATATGTATTAGTTTGGAGAGAGACCAGATGTTTTGTATGTTCACTCATTAGAAACTTGGTATGTGTGCAGTAATCCTTGGTGTTAACTGGCAGGAACAAATTGCATGTACAGTTTTTACTATTTATAAAGCTGTCAGCCAAGTCATTGTGGTAGAAGCTTTAATGTCCTTAAAATGCCTTTCATTCCTCACTTTTTCAGATATAAAATTTACTGTACACACTATGTCTGTTTGATGCTTTCAGAATTTGTACAAAATCCTTCATATGCTCTGAATGCAGACATTGTCGTTCATCTCATAATGATTTAAACTCAATTGTGTTAGTTAATTCTACTACTGAGTCTTTCTTCTTGACTTAATATGTAGTAGGAGAAGCAACTTCTCAACTAAAATAAAACTTCACTGTTATTCACTCGCATTGTTGGGGAATATGCAAACTCCATTTGTGTTACATTACAGAAACATGTCAGCTGGAGGCATAAATGGATTATAGAGAGAGACCCTCACAAGGGATCTAGCCACTTGGATCAGGTTACTGTCAAATTGATGAATGTGTAGAAATAAGGTTGTCCTTGGTAGGCTTCAATATAAACACATAATGTTAGATCATACAATTTAGCTAGTTTGAGCTATGTATTGTCTTGAGAAAAGTTAATGAGATATATTTAATGTCCTTCAATGGCAATGCTGTATTGTAACCAACATTAGAGTTCATTGTACACAGTCCCTTTACAGTTTCTTAGTTTCTTTAATAGTTGTCTTTTTGTTGCAACATTCAGTGTATCCACTCCGAATTTTTGTGTGTGTCTCTCTCTGTACCACAGGTGTTGGATTGGATTGAAAACCATGGAGAAGCTTTTCTTAGCAAACATACTGGGGTGGGAAAGTCCCTGCATCGAGCTAGAGCTTTGCAGAAACGCCATGAGGACTTTGAAGAAGTGGCACAGGTAAAACCAATCACATGAAGGGCTGTACACTTGTCATTCAAATAAATGAAAAATTCTTGCTCTGGCACTGAAGGGCTGGGCAGAGGGAGTTCCAGTACAAAAAATTCAGTTCTAAGAATGGACTGTTTTGTTTCTGTTGCAAGCTTTTATTTAATCTCTCCTTTGTGCTCCAGCTTCAGTGAGAAAAAGGCAGACTTCCACAGAGTGGGAGCCTTGAAGCCTAACAGAGCTGCTGCTGCTATTATTTACTACTGCTGTCTTGAAAAGCATGCTTTCAAATGTTTGAGTGACAGAAGAATGAAAGCTCTCCTTTTAAAGTAACTCAGTTCCAAGGGATTGTAGGTTTTAAGCTTTTGTGTGGCCGATATGAGAGGATGGAGATGAACTGATAGCCCTCATTTCTGACTTTAAGATTGGGGAGCTCTTAAATCCCCACAACAGTCTGATGGGAGGAAAGGAGAAACCAATTTTTCCGTAGGAGGACTCTTTTTTTAGCCTTAAGCAGGACTGATGATAGAACTTCAGAACATACTTTTCTGTGAAAAACATTCAAGCTGAAATAAGTAGAGATACTAAGGAATTTGGGGAGCATAACAAGAGGAAGTTAGTTTGGGTGGCAGACTTGAAAAGGGGATGTGAGGTGAACAAAACCCATGAGAAGCTGAAGGTTAGAATCCTCCCCGTTAGTAACGTGCACTGTCTGTACAGCCTTAATGATTGGTAAGAGTAAACAACTCTAAGATTCATTAAGGAAAACCTCATTAGGGTAGGGTTGATAAAGTGGTCCTTCAGTCAAAACAGAAGATGCATTATGAGAAAATTCTGAAGTGGCATGCAGGATTCTGCAGTGACACCTACTAGAGCGAATGAATCAAAAGTGTGTTTGCAGATTGACTATTTAGTGGACGATTGTGCTTTTAATTGTATTTTTATTATAAATGTGGCCTTAGAGCACTCGGGTGGCTGAGGACTTTATATAGCTTCATAAAACTTCCTCAATATTGATTTCCTGTAATATTTTCCAAAATAATAAGGATCGTTAGTTTTGTATACATACATGCTGGATTTTCCATGTGCATGCCTAATAGTTCATTTTTAGTAAAATCTGTAATATTTTTCATGCGGAAATACTTATTTTTCTGGTTCAGACAAGCAAGAATCTGTTCCTGTAAGACACTTAATAAAACCTGAATGATCTTACACTTAATACTGTGTTATTTGCGCAAAGAAGAAAAAAAAGTTTGAGTAATCAAAGGGAATGAAGTGTGTAGAACTGCTCGTGGAATTTAAACTGTTTAAAAAGCATCTTGTTAATTTGTATTATATTTTAAAGTAGAAAGCTGTAAAGCAAATACTTACCAAAAACTTCCTAAAACTGAACTTTACTAGAGTTTAAAATTGTCTCTTTAGGGGATGGGTGGAATTTCTGTTTCTGGAGATACTGAAAACTTAGACTTGTTGAAGAGCTTAACTGTGCTACAGGGGACTATCTTCCACTGACAGAAGGGTGGACAAGATGATCTAATAAGTGTTTTTTCATCTGTAACTCTTGAATGTGTAGTGACTGCCAAGAGAGGCACACCCTCTGAGTTGTTTCTCTTAACTTGCTCTACAGCTGAATGTAAGTAGGCCTCAAAAGGCATTCCTGTTGGTGGTGTTGTAAGGAAGTTTATGCTCAAGTATAAGACAGCGATCTGCAGTTCTTACTAAAGCATTAATAACTTTTGGCTTATTTATTCCGTACCTATATTTCTGGTTGGTCCAAGTCTTATGTTTTGGTTTTGGGGTTGTTGTTAGATTTTGTTGTGTTTTATTGCCTTCTTTTTTAAAGAGGACCCTAGCCATCATGATGGGTTTTCAGTCACCTCAGTCAAAAGCTGAGAGGAAGCAGTGTAAAATGAACTGTCGGTGGCATGACAGTGTTTTATGAAATGCAGGGAGCCAACAGTAGTGTTGAAATGTTGCTGATCAAAGGCTAACTCCTGATTTTGAGGGGAGAAAAAATATTATTTCTTTCTTCCCTTCTGCTTCCTTCCTCATTCTTTTTTAATGTCAATGAGGTACCAATTCCTCAGCAGCATTCAAAGATATGCTAAAATAAGTTGTGTCTTGAATACAAAAGATGTTCCAGAGTCAGTGGGCTGTGGGCTTAAAAACTATTCACTTCAAAATTTGTGTGAGATGAGGGCTTTTTTCTCTTAAATTCACACTTTTTGTTACCACTACAGGAGCACTAGGTAGTTAAAACTCAGATGACTAATAATCCTCCTTAGGTTTTGGTAGCTACACATACTTTGACTTGCACCCACCATTGTAAACTGTGTTCTTCTTTTCATGTGAAGCCTATCCAGTTTGCTTTATACTTACCTTATTTTTTTTTTCCTTTCTTTTTTCACCTCTCTCCATGATCATCTTTGTATCCATGAAACCATTTAGTCAAAGTGTCAAGGCTCCTTCTGTGCATAGATCTTCAGCTTAGAAGCACTGGATTCAGATTAATAGTATGGTTGTATTTCCCTGTCCATTTTTGTATGAAATTCTAAGTCAGCTTTTCCAGTTGCAACTATGATCAATGTCTGTTTTATGACAGTAGTCTATTCTCAAAAAACCTAAAGGGTGTATGGCAAGAATTTTAGTGGATCTTTTCCTACAGATAAATTCTTTTCACCATGTGCAGACAATATCTGAGCAAAAGAACTCTTAAGTCTTCTTGGTGCAAGAGATTCACCAAAAAGATTCTTCCAAACCTCATTTCAATACACCTATCATTTCCCTACGGCCACCTGTTTTCACCTCCTTTAAGGTTATAAAAGAATAATATGTATTTGAACTGGTTCTTAACTTTACCCATGAATGGCTGCAATACATCTTGTGGCTATAAACATATGCATAAAGAAAAGGGACTGTATGCTTAAAAAGTTACCATTACATTCCCAGTTGTCTGAGCCTATGTGATGTCTGGAGCCAAAGGATGCATCAGAACCAGTGTTTAATAGTCACTAATGGACCTTTCTTCCCTCAGTTAGGCTAGCTACTTTCTGAACCCACTTATACTCTTGGAATGTATGCCAGATCCTGTGGCAATGAGTTATGCAATATAATTGCTCCTTAGATTAAAAGTACTTTTGCTTTTTCATTTTAAGTGTGTTGTCTGATGCTTACACATGATATCATCCACTGTATTTAATGAGTAATCTATCTTAATTTTCTCTGCCTTTAATGATTTGTGTATCTCTGTTAATCTTCCTCCATCCTTGTGTGTATCTCTCTTCTGTCTCCATTGTGTAATAAACTCCAGTTTAAATGAAATTTAGTCCATACCCTGACTAACTTCTGTTGCTGTATTGTCAGTAGTACTAATTTCTGCACTAGTGGGGTCTTTCAGCGTTTTGAAGAACAACATCTATTAAAGACTCAAGTACAGTTGATCCTAGCTTACAGTGGGAGGGATGGACTAGAGAATGACTTAAAGCTCTTGCCAGGCTAATTCTTTCCCTGGATTTGGGGCGGGTGTGCTAATGGAGATACTCTGAAGAAGTGTGAATCTGTTTCAAAACTCTTAAATTGTATTTGTCACTGTGAAGCCTCCTTTGTCAGTTAAGAAATTGGTATAAACAGCTTCAAGAGGGAGCTCCAGCTCTTTCTGCCTAACCTGGTTTTAACTGGTGGTTGCCCCTTGGGACCAACATTTTCAAAATCTTCACGTTACTACTTTTTTTTTTCTTCTCCTCCAAGCATCATTCAGAAGTAAGCAGAGAGTTGAGACAGGCAGTAGTTAGTACAGTGCTCCTATTTGTTACAGCTTTTATTCCAAAGGGCAGTTATTGTCTACCCAGATAAATATTTATATTATATTTCAGCTCCACTTGGAAGAGAAATTTTAGTGATAAAGAGTGTGCCTGCTGTTAAGGTTTGAGAATTGCAACTCCTTTTGAAGCAGCATCCAGGTTGTGATCATTTGTAAGTACAGGCAGTTCACCATCCAGTTTAGAGAAAGAGAAATCTGATGTGCCTGGGCCTGTGTTACACGGAAGATAGTCCTGGAATTCATAAACAATGGTTCCCATGTGAGATAAAGTTTTCATTAAAATGGGAAACTTCTGTTTCAGCCATCTGCAGCTGGGTGTGGCTCTGGTTTGATGAAGTAGTTGTTTGAGGAGTGCCTTAAGGCTCTTCAGCCTTGCCCCTTGAACACATGTGAGCTGCAACCATGGAAGTCAAAACACCAAAGCACAGATTAGAGTGTGTTCTGGGCCAGCATGGCCTGAGTCAGTGATCTGGAGCGTTGACTAGTGCACTCCCCACCAAAAAGGGTAGGCTTATCTTAGTCTCTGCAGGCTTTCTCAGGGAAACTGGGAAGGCGATTTCTACCTTTCCATGCAATTAAAAAGCTGAAGCTTATGGAGGACCTAAGATGGTCATAGTCAAAATCAAGGAACAGCAAGGATTTAATTCCTTACATAAATAGGTCATAATAAACAAAGGGGGAACTCCCCTGCAAAATATATGAAAGCTGCACTGAGTCAGGTAATCTGTCCTGGGCTTGCCTGGTAATTTTCTTGAGACCCTGGAGGAGAGCTTATATTTCCTGCCCCTTGGTTTAGTCTTAGGGCCAAGCTTGGATTTAACTTTCAGGGATATTATAATGTTAATTGGAGGTGTGATACTCTATTTATGGCAAAGAAAAGTGCATTTGCGTAAGCTTAATTTGTCTTGGCAAATGGTGTTTCTGCCTCATGTAATTGAGGTTGGAAGGGCAGAAGAGAAAAGAAAAGGGCATGGTTTATACTGTCAAGATTTCTTTTTTTATAGTCCATGGTTCAAACTTATCACGAGACCTGATGTAATGACAAGCAAAGCTTCTTTAATGTAGACTTGGCTTCAGTCTGTTTGCTGCAGAGGTAAACATCTTTCTATGCTTTCTTGATGAATCTGTTTTGAGAACCATTCTAAGGCGTGGAAACCCAAGGTTAGGCTCAAAAAGAGCACCCAAATTTTGGCAAATGTTTGGAATCAGTCCTGGTTTAAATAAATGAGAACGGTATAGATGCAGGCTGCAAGTTCTACACTTTAAGAGTTGTTAAAACGTAACTTTCTTCTCTGGACCATAGCTCTTCTAAGTATATCAGTTACCAGACTTCCTCCATTCTGTTTTCTGCTTTGACCCAAGTCTCTTAATAAGACTGCTGATCTGCATTTTTTAATCCTATGATGTATTGGGACACTGTTCTACTCTTAACACTTAGCCATAACTGACTTCTAAATTTTCCTCTGTTGCTGCTGTTTCACAAATGATGGATGATCCACTTGACATGTGGATTTTGGATACCTCGCTTCTGTAAGGATGGAGATAAATTTTATTCTTCTGTGCCTTGTCACTTTCCACCTTCCTGCTGGATGTGCAGATTTGATGTTAAGCATCCCTACCAGCAGCTAGGATTTTCTCACCTCTCTAATAATACACATTTGAAAAGTTTTCTGGCCATGACTGTAGTAATTTTTCCAGTATTGAAGTAACTAGACACTTAGGCTGATCTTTATTCTAGTTGTGAATATAAAATACTAATTCCAAGGAAGAATAAATAGGCTCCCAAAGTTCTGTATTGAGGCGATGTTTGAATAGACGTAAATAAGGAGCCAAGAAATGAATTTATGCACAGTTAAATGAAAAAGCATCTAGAAATACAACAAAATCTTTAGTAATATTCTACTAATTTAAAAAATAGATGAAAGAAAAATGCATTCCAAGGGCCTTTTTGTCCTTTCGTTTTCATTAGTGGAGTGGCTCTAAAATACACTGCCTGAATTTCCTTTCACTTAAGCCTGTGTTCTCTTGCAGAACACATATACCAACGCAGATAAGCTCCTAGAAGCCGCTGAACAGCTCGCTCAGACTGGGGAGTGTGACCCGGAGGAAATTTATCAAGCTGCTCATCAGCTCGAAGACAGGATACAGGATTTTGTTAGGCGTGTGGAGCAGCGCAAGATCCTGCTGGACATGTCTGTGTCCTTTCACACTCATGTTAAAGAGGTAAAACTGCTGCTAAATTGTAGTCATAACATTAAGCCGCTAATTGTCCAGTGTTACTTTCATTGTTAGAACCTTGCCATAGGAAGTCATGAAACCGCTATTGTGCAATGAGCTTTGGTTCGTAATTCACTGTGGATTGGGGGCTGGGGTAGGGTGATTGCTTTGTTTATTTTTTAATGTTTGGTTGTTTTGGTTTTGGTTTTGGTTTGTTTTGTTTTTGCTTTCAAGTAAAAGCAGCTTCTACCTCCTTTCTTGTGCAAGTACACATGGTTGTTCAGTCACAGGGAATGGGGGAGGGTCAGACTAGGGAATTGATGCAGCTAAAAGGCAGGACTGTGGGGAGAGATACTATGCGCTTGTGTTTTTGGTTTTTCAATCCAACCAGCTCTCCAGTACAGTCAGCTGATTTGTCAAACGCAGGGTGAGAGTGACACAGTTCAGGAGACTGAAACACATGACAGAAGCACAAGGCTACTTAAGCCAATCCTGCTGCCCAGAGAGGCTGTTTAATTTCTATTTTATACATTATATTTTGATTCTAGAAATTGATGGTTCTTCACAAACTAAAGATATCTTAACCTGATAATGGCAGTGGTTTGCCTCATGTTCGCAATTTTTAGACTTCTTCAAAGGCTCAAGTAATACACCAGGAAAAGAAAATTGGAACAGGCTGCTCAAAGAAGTTGTGGATGCCCCAGTGTTCAAGGCCAGGTTGGATAGGGCCTAGAGTGACCTGGTCTAGTGGAAGGTGTCCCTGCCCATGGCAAGGGGATTGGAACTGGTTGATCTTGAGGTCCTTTCCAACCCAAACTATTCTGTGCTTCTATGAAACACACTTAATTTTCAGCCAAATCAGTTTTCTGCTCCAGTTCAGAACATAGATCATACAAATTTCTAAGCTCATGGGGAGAGGTTGGAATAGGCTAGAGCAAGAGGAATGACTTCAGTAAGGAATTTTAAGTTAAGATAGTGGCAAATTTCAACAACTGTACGTTACTTACTTTCTGTTTAGAGCTCATGTTAAATCTCTCTGCTCAAAATAGGTGAAAATATTAAAGGCTTCTGGATCACAGCATATCAGATGTCTTCCTTCCCTTCACCCTACACTGAGAAATGGTTTGTTCAGTGGGGAAGTATAGTATTCAAAGTAGCTTCTTCAGCAAAACCTTCTGGAGGATAAGGGTGGGAGGTTTTTTTATATGAAACATCTGCTTTGCACTTGAAACAAATGCAGAAGGGAGTTGGTCTTTGAAGGAGTTCAGAATTGAATTACTTTTTAGCTCCAGACATGAGTACATAGCTCCCCCATCAGTTTTCTGTTAGATACTTCCTTGTCGGTATTCTTCCAGAGCTCTGCTTGTTTGAGCAAAACATAAATGCTGTGTAGTAAGCTGTTCTTGGGGGACAACCGTTTTGTTGCACTTTTCTCAAGCACATAGTGCTGTTCCATTACCTTGCTACCCTGTTCCGTTACCTGTTGTGAAGCACAGGAGCAGTCCCCTGCTGAAACATGTTCATTGTTTCTGTAGATTTCTTCATTACCTGTTTTAATTTGCGTTAAGTAGAGCAACTGGAATGGTATTTAAATGGATACAGTTGGTTGTAGTGATACAAGACGGAGACTATAAAAGGATTTGCGAGGAAAGAGCTTTAAAAAAATAAAAAAAAAATGAAAGGCAGACTCATGTGCAAGTCACTGTTGAGTAATTCTGGGATGCTGATCCAGATGTGCTGGAATGTTGCCACTGCTCCCCTAGGTAATAATGTATTGGGAAAAAAAAAAAAAGAATGCTCTATCTTGATGTATTTCTTTGGGAAAATGGGTATCGAGGTGAGCCTGTAAGTACACACAGCTGTTAGTTACTATGGCAGCCTCTTTGCAGCCTGGACTTTTGGTTAAAAGGTACTGTGGCTGGTGTACACATGTTGGTTTTTGTTTGTCACGTGGCTGGCCTTTATACCCAATAAAGCAAGGAAAATTAAAGAGTACTTATTTATGTGAGCAAGTCTATCTATTTATTTGCATTCTATTTAAAAATATAGATGAGAGTGTGGTTCTTATTTAGTAGACTAGTCCTTTGGTTAAGGTGCAATGAAATAGCAAGCTCAAAGCTGTTTTGTGCTTTCTGTATTCTGATCTGTTTTCAAGAGCATGTTTGTTATCAAACATGCATGTGGAGCGCTGAGAAGGCATCACAAAGCAGATGGAAGATAAAAATGCCGTAAACCTGAAAGTCATCTATGCTTTGTTGGCAGGAGAATTGCTTTTCTCCTGCAGGATGTGGGAAGTTACTGATAAATTAGTGCATACCTGTAAGCGCGTAACCTTTCTGCTGTATGGGGGAGTGAAGAAATTAATTACTCTTTGCTAGTGAAGAGAGGAGTTCAGGTAGTAGGATAATATGCTACTTGTTGAACCAGAAAGAGATGCTTTAGTTGCTAAAACAAATAAACAACAAATCCCCCTAAACAAACAAAAAAGTTAAACGCCATCAACATGTCTTGCCCTTCAAGTATTAAGGGTGAAATTTTTTTCTTGTGGGATTTTTTTTTTGTGTTTTCTTGGTCTAAAAATAGGCATGAAAAATAAAAACCATGTTTGTGTGTGACAGTTTGGAGGGAGCCACAGAGCTGAGAAAAGCTGGTAATGTGAGTAGTTGGCCGTTTTGAGGCTTTGGAATGTGGCTCTGATATCTATCCAATCCCTTGATTTTTTTGAAGTAGGATGTTTTGGTGTGTTTTATTCGTTTCCTCAGAAATACTTCATTTTGAATGAATGCTCTTCATCTGGATTAGAGTGTTCCAATTCTACTTCTCCCTTGTAGCTTTACATAACCTTTATGCTTCACACAGAATTTGTCTGCAACTATTCCCAGCTTCCCTGGGAAAAGCGTCAGCCCTGCAGTGTCAGCACAGTACCATTACTCAGTTCATGCTTGGTAAATCAGCACAGTTTCTGCTTTCAGAGGCAGCTTGCTTGCTACAAAAGCCATAGATTGGCTTGACACGTCCTGAAAGTAACCGATTTTTGTTATACCTGGCACAAAGCAACTGTGTGTGTGTGCAGCAGGCTGTTACGATGCACATTGGAAATGCTGGCTGTCTTTAACATTTCCAGAAGTTCTGTAGCCAGGTGATGACAAGCTGGTAGAGCTCCCTGTAGCTTACAAACATAAGAAAACAACATATAAGTTATCAGATTTCTCATAGACTAACCTCAATGGACCACATTCTTGTTGGGGAAAAAAAGGATGTATTCAGGGAAGCTAGAAATATGATGTTAAGTAATGGTGTCTCTGTTACTCATTTTGCTGAATGGTGATCCATGAAAACTGGTTGCTTGCTTGTACGCAAGTTGCGATTCCACGCTATTATTACTAGTTTTTATGTTTGTAAGATCATGAATATTGATTTGTATTTGCCATGCAAACAGTGACAAATTTCAGTCTGTAAGGCAAATTTTTCAGTATGTGATGAAGTTAAGCCATGTGCTGGCAAGGTGTAAAAGTGTTTGGGACTGTAAATATCCCCATCCAAGTCTTTGCATTGAAACTGCGTCCTGGCAAGTTCCCAGCCTGAGGATGGATAAGTGTAATTGAACACTGAAACTGTTGACCATTGCAAGACAGTTAATCCCTTATTGCTTTTGTGACTTTTGACATTTAATAATCGGGAAGGATAAGGTGAAAAAAAAATTGCACGGATAAAATGTTTCCAAAATAAATGGTTATCATAAAAGGTTGTGTGCAAAACATAGGGCAAAACCCATGATACTTTGCTGTGAAATCTGTCACCAAGTAGAAATGAATGGGATTTTGGTGCGAATTCACATTCTTCCATACACAGATACAGACACACACGCGCACACACTCTCTCCGAAATGGCTCCCTCAGCACCTATGAGTGGGAAGGCTGAAATCCTGGCCAAGCCAGGTGTTTGTAGTAGTGCCAAAGTAGAGCAACAGATATTTTCCTGGAGTCAGCTGTGGGAATACAGAGCAGGCTGACTGTATGTGGAAGAGAATGATTTCTTAAGAGCCTGTTAGCTTTTTGCATATAACCTTTTGTGTGTATTCTGACAAGTTGATCATAAAGCAGCTCAGAGCGCTTCTTATGTATACACAATATGTTTAATGGTGTTACTGGAAGATGTCTATCTTCTTTTTTTTCATCTTACTCAAACTAAACTTTGCACCAGAATAGACTGAGGCTGAAACAAAGAAAACGGAAGTGGAATTGGCTGAGATTTCAAATACAAAGCCTCACTGTTCCTGCACAAAAGTAAAAACAGTGATCTATGAAGCTGTTGAAGCTGAGTCCTCTGAAACTGAGATGTTGCATTATTTGGAGGATGCCAGCCCATGAGATGGCCGAGGGGGCCTTGGGCTGGCCATAATGTTATTGATTCATTAATATCCAGCTATGATGCATATGTATTTGATTCAATAAACCTTACTGATAATGATCTTGCTTTGTCTCACAACTTACTGCCAGAAATATGCCCTCTATTGCATACGTCCATTCAGTATGGAAGAGTAGACGTTCATGCAGCTTTTCATTCATTTCATTCCAGCATGGACCCTGAGATGACACCTCTTCTAATTACCCGTCACTCCTGAGTATTTGAGTCTTATGTGCTGGCGGTCTTCAGGTTAAATTTGAATGTCATAATAAGGCTGCTCTCTTCTCTGTGTGCCCTTTCCAGGCAGCACAGCAGCTTTTGGATGCCCCCATCTAAGCGTGAAGGCTCTGTTCCTTGGGCTTCTCTGCACCTCTAACTTTTTTTATTGTGTTGTTATAACACAGCTCAATGTGGTGGGTCTGGCAAAAATATGTGAATCATAGAATGGTTTGTGTTGGAAGGGACCTTAAAGGTCATCTAGTTCTAACTCCCCTGCCATGGGCAGGGACGCCTTCCCCTCGACCAGGTTGCTCCAGGCCCCGCCCTGTCCAACCTGGCCTTGAACACTGCCAGGGACGGGACAGCCACAGCTTCTCTGGGCAACCTGTGCCAGTGCCTCACCACCCTCACAGTGAAGAATTTATTCCTGGTATCTAATCTAAACTTACCCTGTGTCAGTTTAAAGCCATTCCCCCTTGTTCTGTTACTACCTGTCCTTGTAAAATGTCCCTCTCGAGATTTCTTGTAGGCTCCCTTTAGGTACTGTAAGGCTGTTCTAAGGTTTCTGTAGAGCCTTTTGTTCTACAGGCTGAACAACCTCAACTCTCTGTGCTGTCTCTGGTCAGTACTTTGATATGCCAGTTGTGAATTTGAGAGTTGAGAAATGTTTTTAAATCTGAAATAGGAGGAATGCATTCGGTGGCAGCACACTAAAGTGTCTTGTGGTTTACTGGTTTGGTAGGGCTGGAATCCAGTTACCCTGCGCAGATTTCCTCTCCATTTTTTCAATACTGGTAGCTACTTTACTTGAAAAAAGGGATCAAATTTAAGTCCAAACATTATTGAAATAGCACTAAGTGCTTGAGAAAAGTGAGGAAGAAATAGGCCTTTGAACTGTGTAAAGCTATGGTATAGACATGCTTCTCTTGTTCAGTTAAGAAATGGGAAAAATGCTAACAGAGCTGATGTAATTTTAGAAACATGTGAGCAACTTGGTTTTGCTTCAAGGATGAATTTGTTTGAAATAGGAAATAGATTTTGTTATAACTGTAGAATAGATAGGGATATTTGAAGCTTTTAAAGAGAATTAGATCTAATTTTCAAAAAAGATGTATGCATTTATTATCTTAAATGTTGCTGAAAGTCCCTTTAGGACAAACTTCAGGGAGGTTAACATCTTTTGGATTTGTTGTCTGTTTGACAAGACGCAATTTTTGTCCATTGAGTGTCCTGAAAGGCAAAACTTACAGGCAGACACACAAACATCAGCCACTTTCTATGCCCAGATCTACTTGTCAGGGAATACTATTGCAACATTTGGGCCTGTACAAGTAATAGCTCCTTCAGCAGCTGTGCCTGTGGTAATAAACATACTGCAACAGTGTATGTGCTGGGTGGAATGGGCAAAAAGAGGAATTGGCAGTTTTACATGCAGAAGCCATGTGCCTTTTGTGTCTTAGCCTGCTGAGAATGCTGACTACATATCCAAAAACCATTATTACAAAAATGAAAAATAAAGTAAATTTTGAAAGAGTGTGATGGATATTTTACGCTAATATGAATAAGGTATTTACTCAAAAATCACTCTTCTCTGATTATATTCAGCAAAATACAATAAGGTCTTATTTAGATGTAATCTTTCAGGAGATTGCCGAGATGGGACTTAAATGGACAGAGGCCCATGATGGAAACACTGAAACTTCCAGGATGTTGCAGACAATTAAAATAATACCATCTCAGTGACTAATGGCATGCTCCCAAGAACTTAGGAAAGAGGTAGCACAGGATGCAGGCTCATTCAAGCAGATGTTTCTTAGTCTGTGCTAAATTTAGGTCAAGAAAAAAAATGTGCTGGGTGAAACATTTGCCTGTCAGGGATTCAGAGTTTGATTTCCCTCTCCAATTTTAATTCTGATAAGATGTGAAGAACAGATGAAAAGAACAGAAGAGCCTCCTTCTGTGACTGGATTGAGTTATTTTATATGCTTTTCTCACTGTAGGTTAGTGCTGTGTTGCTGCTAGATGAAGTTTTTACTGAGGACACAGGACTCGGTGGTTTGTTTAGGGATCTTCATGCTGCTTCTTTTACAGAGAATAGAAAACGACTTGCATGGAAGTTGCTTAAAAATTCACACCAAGAGACAATTAATGGTTCTATAATGAAAACTTTGTGGGTTTTTTCCTCCGCTGGATTTTTGTTGCCAGGCTCTCTCTTATGGAATAATGCGTTAACTCAGAAAATCATTGCAGTATAAAATCTGTAGTTCTGCACTGCTGATCGTGTATGGGTAAGCTCCAGTCTCTGTTCCCCCCTGCTGTAAACTGTTCGCTTTCTTTTGGCTTTGCTGTGCAACCTTGTACTGTCTTCATCCATACTTCTGTATCTAAAGATAAAGGCAAATTATGTAATTTCCAGTATTTCCAGAGCTCATTCTGGTTTTAAGATGTAAAGAAGCCAGATGACTGTTGCTACCCATTGTAAATTAAGCTCCTCTCAGTAAAATGTATGAATTTCTATCCAGGTTTAATAACCTGACAGCTTTGTTCATTTGTGGTGGCTTTATTCTGACTTCTGTGTATAAACATTAAGATTATTTTGAGTGGAAGCTGTTTGTCAGAAACTTACTTGGTGGGAAAATGTAAAAAGCTTATTTGGTAATGTATTAGAGTAACTATTGCTATGGAACTGTCACAGGGCTGTTTTCAGAAATGGCTTAAATTGTCCTACTTTCAACAGTGTATGAATCACAGCTAGGCAAGTAATGCATACTAATTACTCTCCTTCTTTTTCTGCACATTGGTAAATATTTTTCTTTCCCAAACAGTGGGCAATTCAGCTAATGAACTAGGCAAACACTGTATTTTTGAGCCCTTTGGTACCTTGGGGGGCAAGATACCAAGCTCACAGCCATGCCATGCTGACTAAGCACTAAGCCAGGCAACATAACACTTTGTTGTGCTTGTGCCTATGTCTGTCTGCTCTAGGCAGGTGGAGTGGCTTTGAACTGGCTATGCAGAGGGAAAGGTCTGCTTTTTCTGTCTTAGCTTTGTCTCCAGCATCCAGGGTGAGCTGTAAGGGAAGTGTTTGCGCACACAGTACCTCACCAGCCCAACACTTGCAAGTTGTATTGCTCCTGCCAGGTCCTCTCCATCCAGTTGCAGAAGTGGCTGAAGCGTATGTGAAGCATAGGAAATGCAGAGGTGAGGTGTCCCTTGTGCTAGTCTGACGCAACCCAGCTGCAGAAGATGTATTGGGAAAAATGGAAGTAGTTTTTAGACCTGTGTTGAGCTGCAGTACAGGTGCTTGTAAAGGAGCCAAGGGGCAAACTTGATACAGTCTTAAGACACTCAGAACGGTTTTAATCCCAGTTTGCCTGTGATAAACATCTCTGGAAATTGAGCCTTTTATAGACAGGGCAGTAAGCGTGGAGTGGAGAGGTATTTCAGCCAGTACTGAGCACATTAGACCTGCAGGCAACAGCAGTGTTACTCTTAAGTATATTTTCGCAGTTGCAAGTTGCACTGATTGTGTGTGCAGGCCAGCTCACTTGGAAGGTCTCTAACATGGTGCCTTATTATTACAGTTCAGATGCAAACTTCATAAGCTGACGAATAAAAACATATCCTTTGGGCATTGGAACCTGAGTAGTTTTCAGGTTGTCTTGTCAGGCTTCTTGCTCTTAAGTTTCATTTGTCTCAAAGTGAAATTTGCATTCCTAAGCATGCATTTGGAAAGTGGAGGTGCGGACCATAAAACTGGATGCTGCATTGGGTTATGCTGGAATGAGTGGTGACGAGTACTTTTGACCCACTTGGTGAGTTCTATTTGTGCTCCTTTTAATAAGAAAGACTGCTGTGGCTTGAGCTTATTGCGTTTACAGCTATGGAGTTGCATTCAAATCTGCGACAAGCATTGTCTTTAAAGCATATGAGTAGTCAGAATAACAGTGTGCATGAATAGGCAGTTCTGTTTTGGGGGTGGGGGTGGTGGTAGATCTGTAGAAGTCTGGTTAAATGACATTAATTCTTCCCAATTGTGAAAATGTAGCTTATAGCTTAGTTAACTGAAAGGCTACCTCAGGAGGCATGTATGGCTCTTAAGGTACAAAACCTAACATTTGTTTTATATTTGTTTTTAAAATAAAGCTTCTAAGGAACTGGTTAAGATCTAGAGTACTTAACTGAATTTACTGTTTTAATGTAGCTCCATTGGTAGCTACAAAACCTTTATTGTCAGAACATTATACAAATGGCAGCATGAAATGCATGTTTCTGTCAAAAACGTCAAGCAAGGAAATAAAACAGAATTTGTTTTTCTGTCATTTGAGATTAAGTCAGTTTTGATTGTTTCCTGTCTGTATTTTAGCTATGTTAATCTTTTAATTAGGATTAAAGTTGGCAAAGCCTATTTGTATCTCTGAACAGTACGAAGACTAAAATGTAGTCAAAATACCTTAATACTTTAAATCAGATCAGAGTTATTCTGTCAGAATAAAAACCAAACTCTAATCCTTGGTCTTGGAATTGCAGCATTTGGGATGTGATGGTAAAATAGAGAGGAGGGATCCAGTTTGAATGCTTCCTGTGAGAGTAGCTGTTTCACCGTGCTGCTTATAGGAGTGTTGCAAGAGATAGCCATGCTCCCTCTCCCAGCAGTGTTTTTAACAGTTGCACAATAGATAGCTAATGGTTTGCTGATGAATAATTTTCACACAGAGCTTAGGATGCAAGCTCTCTCATAAAATTGTGGAAAAGAACACAGTGGGATTCCAGTTACCAATGGTGATATAGCTAGCATGTACCAAGGGTTTTTTGTGTAAGCTGTGGTGTGTGGGCAGTTCTGAACAGGACTGTGTGCATGTTAAGGGGAAATATGAATTAACTGCTGGAATTAATTATCATTTTTGTTGTAATAATATGAAATTGAAATCAAGAGAGTAAACAGTACAGCTGTAGAGATCATGATTGAAAAATAACTTCACCCATCTGATTTGTCTCTGTATCTTGTTTTCTGAAATGCTCTTTTTCTTTTTCCTTTTTTTGAAGGGCACTGAAAAGCGTTATGTTGTCTGTGTGCATGTGTCAGCCTGGCAGTGTAAATTTGATGGTGGCTACAATACATCTCCCTTCCTTCCTTCCTTCCTTCCTCCCTTCTCTCAGGGAGTGTTACCATAGCATTTCCCTCCCAGGGACTCTCGCAGAGCTGCAGATGGGATTCTCGCTATGAACTGTGCACTGCTCAGTCAGATACGCTCAGTACTGTAGAAGGAAAATGGGAAAGAAAGGGTGACTTAGCAACACGGGTAAAGCTTTCCTGGTATTTCGAAGAAGTGAAAACCTTATTTGAAACAAAGGCTCATTTTCATTAAATTGAGGATGGGATTTTTCTATGCAGAGAAGCAAATCCTGTTTCTCTCCACCACCTCAGTCTGTTTCCTCTTGTCCAGGAGGATTGATCTGAAATAGTGACTGCCTGATCCTGAGGCTTAAGTTTCTTTTTTTTTTCTTCCCCCTTTTCCTTTAGCTGTGGACATGGCTTGAAGAGCTACAGAAAGAACTGCTTGATGATGTCTATGCTGAGTCTGTGGAGGCTGTCCAAGACCTAATTAAACGTTTTGGTCAACAACAACAGACCACTCTGCAGGTTACAGTCAATGTCATAAAGGAAGGTGAAGATCTTATACAGCAACTAAGGTAAAACAAATTCTTATTTTAATCTCTTCTAGTGTACATCTGACTCTGTGAGGCTCTTTCTGTTTTGAGGGTAGAGGTGATGACTGCAAGAGATGACCTACAAGTAAAACTGGTAAATGTTAGGACAATGATGTTTCATGCTGTACTGATGGTCTCTAACCCACTGTTTACAGGAAGCTCAGCTTATAAACACTACCTCTACAAGAAGATTTTGTTTACATAAGCTACTTTTTTGATAGGAGCAGTCGTATGCCTTTGTAGTCTGACATGCAGGGCTCTACAGCTTTCTGAGTTCTGAGCAGCAGTCTTTTTAGAAAGAGACAATTGAAATTGTTTTGCAGACTGATGAGTAACTTTATTGTAGTCAAGGCCATCAGCCTGCAGTCCATTCAGACTGATTGTTCATTTGGTAACAATCTAAATAAATTTGGGCCCCAGCTACAGTGGTACATGTCCCCTTTGCAGGAGCTGATATTATACGTGAATTTACAGGTTTTATACTAAAGTAAAAGATTAAGTAATAAGGTTTTTATTATTATCTAATTTTGATCTTTTTTTTCATTGGAGGAAGTTTCAGTAACATAAATAGTTATCATATGCCACTTGATATTAATTCAATAAAAGGGTTTGTCTCTGGTTTTAAGTTTTATTCTTCCTGTAAACAGAATATCCTTAGTCAAGCCTTAGTTGCATTAGTCAAAAAAATAAGTTATTCTGATTTCCTAATGTTTTTTTCAAGTACAAAAACATATTTTGGACTTTTATTAACAAAGGTGTACAGATTTAGTTTCCATGTAATATGGCTTGCACTGACCTTATCTGAAAGAGTCTTCATTTTATGGTCACATATAGCATCCAAATTGTATGCTTTATTGTTGGGTTTTTTTTAAATAATGCTCTTTTTTTTCTCTTCTTCCCCTCTCCCCCCCCCTCCCCTTCCCTCTCTCTCCTTTAAATAGGGATTCTGCCATCTCTAGTAACAAGACCCCTCATAACAGCTCTATTAACCACATAGAGACAGTCCTGCAGCAGCTGGATGAGGCCCAATCTCAGATGGAGGAGCTTTTTCAAGAACGCAAGATCAAGCTTGAGCTGTTCCTGCAGCTCCGCATATTTGAAAGAGATGCAATAGATGTGAGTGTCTGTTCTTGGAGTTGCACTGCACTTATCTTTTATCTCGTGTAGGAACTTTTATGCTGAGATTGTTAGGTAGTTGCGTTGGCATGCAGCTCAAATGGCGAGTAGACATCCTTCTTGCCTGAACTAAGGCTTTTGTCTTGTATGTGAAAGTGTCAGGAGAGTGCAGAGCTGAGTTTTTTGATATTCACTCGAGGTCTGGTTGGGTCTCAGTGCATCTCTGAGCAAGCATCTTGTAAAATCATAATGTACCAGTTGTTCCATCTGGTAGGTTTGGTTTGAATATCAAGCTATTTTGATGTAACTACTATGCTTACAGTTAATATGATTAAGATTTGCAAGATGTTTTAGTACAAACTCTTTAAGCTGTTGCTTTGTAATAACACCTCTCTTCTCTTTCTTTTCCCAATTAGCCTTCTTTTTTCACTTGACAGCTACAAGTGGTGTTTGGAATTCTATTTTGATCTTTAGGGATGTTGTATGGACTGTCTGTTTGGGTTTTGTTTATTTTTTTGGGTTGGTTTTTTTTGTTTGTTTTTTGTTTTGTTTTGGTTTTGTTTTTATTTTGGGGGGTTTTTTTTAAGATTCTTTTTCACCTCTGAAAATAATGCAAAAGCAGTTACAGTGCCATCCCCCTGCAAAACTTCAAGAAGTTTTGAGTCTGGCCAAATTTTGGAGGAGGGCTTCAGCTTACCAGTTTCAAAGTTTCTGTTGGTGTGCAGGGACATGAATGCAACCAGACATGAAACTGCGCATGGAGCAGTTTAATAGAAATGCATTATAAAACTTCAGCTAAGTTGGTATGACTTCTAAAGCCATAGTAGTAGTACTGCACACAGTGCTGTACACAGTGACTGAGTGTGTACCTTGGAAGGTTCAGGGTTCTCCATTGGTAAATGAGCCTGTTTGAGTATATAATGGCTTATCTTCAGAGTCTGGAAAACAGGAGTTACAGCAGTAATTTTACCTCTTCACCTGTATGTAGTAAAGGCTGCAACTGTTGGTTATGTATGAATGGTATTAAGGGCAAAGAGGCAGCCGGCAGAAGTCTTAGCTTCTCTTGTTTTGGTGGTTGTTTTGAGGTTTTTGTTTGGTTTGTTTTTTGGTTTGGTTTGGGGATTTATTTATTTTTTTTTGTGGTTTTAGTTGTTGTTTGTGGGTGGGTTGGTTTTGTTGTTTCAGTTTTTTGTTTTGTTTTTTCTTAAAATCAGGTTTAGATATTATTGCTTAAGTCTGGTTTAGCTAAGCACATTATTGTGTGCAGTGCAGGAATAGGCAGACACAGTTCCTTGATCCGTGCCCACAGAGGAAGTGAGAGTGTGCACTCTACAGTAATAACAACTCTGGTGTAAAGGAAGACTAAGAAGGTTCTCTATTTTGCAATTCACACTAGTCTGCAGGGAACTTGCTACTTTGATTGTGAGAGACTAGCTGTCTTGCGCATGCAAGGGAAAGATTTTGGCAAAATTGTGATTGTAATTAGTTGGATGGCTGGTATATGTGGGGGAACATGAAAGGTGTTGTCAGCAATTTTGCAATCTCTGCAGAAGTCATCTTCAGTGGTTGATGTCTGTGTCATGTTCTCAGAACACTCTTATTGAGGAAATGGCAGCTATGGGGAGCAAGGCATACCAAGAAAGAATTAGGTTAAACATTTGAGTGAAGCTCATGATTAAGGTATTGCTCTCTGCTGTAGGTTACATAAAACAGGATTCTACAATACCAGAAGGCTGGTTGCAGGAGCTCTGTTTTGCAGATGTGTTCTAGTCCTTGAGTGCAGGGCAGCATCTGTATAGATAGTTGTACTCCTGTGTGTGTTGTTTGGTGATGCCCATAGGATTTTGCATTGGAAAAATACAAACCCTGACTTGACAGGTCCTGTCAGCTTTTCTAAAGCTGACATTTGCCATGCTCTACATTTTGGCTTATACTACATAAAGCAAAGTAAGTACCAATTACCTTATTGAAGGAGTTGATGTGTTTTGTTTATATGGCTTGGAAACAAAAACCATGGTTAAGATTGTTAAGGAGGCCTCCAGGGAACAAAATGACCCTGGTTGCAGAGCATCTTCAGCAAAATGTTTTTGCTTTGCTGTCTCTGTACCATGTCCTCTCTCTGCTTCCTCAGCGAAGCATGCTTCTCTTTTTCCCTCTCCCTGAAGGCAGACATCTGTTTGGAAACTTCCAGGAAGAAAATGCAGGGACTAGTTCCAGGTCAGTTGTTTGAAAGCAGAAGCTCAGCTTAAGAAACATGATAGTGAGGAGGAGTCAGATGCCAGCTAGGAACTTGTTTTTGTTTTGACCTCCTCCTTTGTCAAGAATTTTTCATGACTGGTCCAGTCAATGAAGACTTGTCTGTAGGGCCAGTTCACTCAAGGGAGCATCCTGTGAGGACAGTTTTTCTGGAAGGCAAGTAGTATTTCTAGCTTGTCTCACTGCTTGCAAAAGAGCACTGAGTAAAATGGGACAAAGGGCTCCGCTAGCACTGCAGGATCTTACCGTGCAGCTATGCTTCTGGAGACTGTGGGGAGATTTGTTGGCAGCGTTAGTCCTCTTCTTTTTGTCCTTACTCTTCCTTCATTACTCACTTATAAAGCATTTTTTCTTTAGTTGCTGTCTTTATCCTACAACTTCTCAGGTTCTCCTGGTCTTCTGAAATTGCTGTAACTGCTGCACTGTCTCTGTCCTACCCCTTGCTCTTGGCAGATAAACTTGACCTTCTCTATCCTCAGTAGGTTTTTAAGTGCCATTGATCATGAGCTATTTGAAGGACTGTGCTGTGAACGCCTGTATTAAATGAAGGCAAGAAAGAGCAAAATAATGTACACAAAAAATCCCTTTCTATTGTGATTAGTAGCGTTAGGAAGATGTGTATGGACCTAGCCAGTAGGAAGATAAAACCAGAGGCAATGTATACAGCCTAAAATGTGTGTGTTTCATCTGTGTCTGTGCGTTTTTGCTTGTCTGTAACTTAAATGCCTTGAGGTCTATGTCAGGGCTCCACACAAAGCATACCACACGCTTTTCAACTCGGAGCTTTATCTCAACTCTATTTTTGGACCATACTTAGAAGATGCCTGTTAAGTCATGCAGCTGAAAAGGCAAGGATGCAGATTGCTGGATCACAGAGACCTAACTTTTATCCCTTTCCCGTTTTTCATTTTTCTTTCTCTCCAGCACATAATATTTTCCCGGTCCTGGTTAGCACTCAGTTGGTACAAAGAATGCTAGTTAGACCCTTCTGAGAAGAGACCTGTGGTTCTTTCTTTCCCACTCAGTGCGAAAGAGTCGGCACCCCTTCTGTGTTACACCCTGCATTGTTTCCTGTCAGTGTTACCTTTACATTTGCTAAAACCTAGGAATGTCAGGCAGATCAGACTCTGCACTAGGAACTTCTTGAACATGTGCTATGGTAAGTAGTTACCCTGTGTTTATGCTGGGTTGTCCATTTCTTGAGGGCGGTATTCATTTGTGATTCAGTTACTTTAGATGTCTGTTAGTCACATTCATCTTTGCTCTGTTTGTTTAATGCTAATTGTCTTACCAGAACTTTACAAATAAAAAAAGGGTCCTGCTCACTCTAAAAGTGTTGCTTGTAAATCAGAACTTCAGGGGAAGCGCTGAAGAATGTGGGCAGAGGAGGACTTAATACGTGTTATTTTTGTTTTAACTCTGCCCACCTGCGGTGTTCACTGACTTCCTATCTTTTAAATCAATGTGGGACTGTACTGGCATTTTGTATTTGAATTGTGGGCTTCCTGGCCTTTTGAAGGGGACAGGGAATGTCTTGCTCATGTACAGTGTTTAGGACTTCTTTAAACAATGTGCAGGCCAAGATCTTAACCTTGGGTTTGCATGAAATAACATGGGAAGAAGTTATAATTTTTACTGTTGTTTGTTGTTGTTCTTTGGAGGCAGCATCACTGAAACTTCTTGGCTGAGGTGACACATGGTGTTTACCTCTTACCTGTCATTCATATCAGGTACAGGTAGTGATAGTGAATAGCAAAAAGAGTTGATGAGACATGTTGAGCATAGACTAAGTGAAATGGAAATAAAGGGAAGTTATAAGGGGGAAGCGTGTGTGTGTGTTTAGAGGGGAAACCACTCATAAATTGTGTGTGTGATGTTCAGAGCACATGAAAGAGAGAAAAGAAGCTTCAAGCAGTGGCTAAAAGCCTTGCCCTGTGCATCTTTCCTGCATGCCTTGTCCATCAGCTTTTCTGGTTTTGGTGTTACGACTGAAACGTGAGTTTCTGCTTGTTTTCACTGTGTTAGAGATGGCTTGTCAGAATTAGGTATTGCAAATAGCTACCCTAATTGGTATCTCCATTCATGGTGTAGTGCAAAACTTGAATACTTAATGAATCAAGTATAACTTTTGCAGAACACCTTTAAAACAGGAAGTAACTGGTGCCACAATTTTAATAATAATTGCATCTTTTATGGCCTTCAAGAAAGATTGTAGCTGCTACAAAAGCTTTATACAGATGATTTAACTTTGCTTTCTCCTCAGTTCTATTTTTTCAGAAGGCATGTTTTCTTGGAACTTTCCTGGTAGTTTAACTGTCTCAGTAGCTTCAGGGCTCTGATTAACCACTTGGAAAGCATAGTGGCATATTCCGTTTGCTAAGAAATGACTTTGGTTAAATAGTTATTGCAGTCAGCTGCTTTGTTACTAATACCTGTTTGGACAGATCCTCTTTTTGCTGTGTCTTGCTTCATAAATAGGTGGTTTCCTGTCATTTAACACCATTCACATCAGTTTGTCCTGCTCCTCAAATTGTAGAGCTCTGGAGTTAAGCAATGCTCTGTGGTAGTTTGTGGCAAAACTCTGCTGAAAATCCTGAAAAAAACAAACCCTACCAGTGTGTCAGACAGACGTGTTTGAAGTAATTGATGCATCAGACCTGTGCCATAAGAGCTCAACTACCTTGGTCAGTGAGGATTGTAAGCACTATCTGTAAGACTTAAGAACAGTTTTGTGTCGTAATTAAAAGGAGTATTTTACATATCAGCGGGGTTTTGCAGTATGATTTGGAAAATGCACTTGTGTGGACAGACGAGGAGGACACATTTTTTGTGATACATGTGTCAAAAAAAACCAACTTCCTCAGCTGCCCTCTTGGGGCATTTTATGACTGAGAGTAGAATCCAGAATTAAAGTGTAAACTGAAGTTGTCCTGGTTTCACCTGGAACAGAGTTAATTTTCTTCCTGGTAGACAGAAATGTAGCTGAATTATTTCAGCAGCAAATTCAGCTCTGATGTTACTGTGATACTGTAATAAAGTAATACTTTTTGGTTTTGCTCCATTCTTTAGATGTTGTCCTGCCTTTTGTGACAAGTAATGCTTCTCAGTTGTCTGGCAGAAGTCAGAGATGCTCAGAGGGCCTGTTGCTTCCTGCTCACAAAAGTGTAGAGCTGCCTTTTTGTAAAAGGGCTCAACACTGGTGTAATTGAAAGTTCAGCTTGCTCTTGATGTGTGAATTAATACTGGGTGCGGACTGAAGAATTGAAAAGGCGGTTTAGGTCAACATTTTCCTTTAAAAGAGGAATTAGAAAGATTTTAATTTCATCTGTTTCACAAGTGTTGTGTTGATGAAGGCATACCTTAAACAAGTCAGGGGTACCTGACTATCGCAAGCACTGATTGAAGGAGAGCTGTAGTGGTTCTTAATGAGATTCTTCTAGATTGTTTGCTGAAATTTAAAATCCATGCTAAAACAGCCTATGTCTGAACCATGATCAGTGAACTCAATCAACACTGAGCAACTGCAGTTTCTGACCCCCACTGTAAGCGTGACATTGGAAATAAGCGTATGTTGTGTAATGGGTAATTGAACATTGTCTTCCTCCTTTTTTCCCCCAGATAATTTCAGACCTTGAGTCTTGGAATGATGAGCTCTCTCAGCAAATGAATGACTTTGACACTGAAGATCTTACAATAGCAGAACAGAGGCTCCAGCATCATGCCGACAAAGCCCTGACCATGAATAACTTGACCTTTGATGTCATCCATCAAGGGCAGGATCTGCTGCAGTATGTCAATGAAGTGCAAGCATCTGGTAAGATGGCTCCTTTGTGCTATTCCAGGCAGTAGCTTTGTAAGAATTATCCAGTTGTCTTTCCATGGGATTTGTGAAAATAACAGAGATGCTGGTTATCAGTAAGTCAGAGGCATGTGGTCATTACTTTTTTTTCTTTATACTTAAATCATTTTATAGAGTTCATGAGAATATATTGTTCATGAGAATATATTGTTATTATGGCACATTATTTTTAACTAGGAGTGAGCAGCACTTGAAGATGTTTAGATTTTGAAGAAAGGGCCTCCACTCAGGAAATCAGTAAAAATAGAGTAAATAGTGGGGGTTAATTTTATAGTTAATAAGAGCAATGCAATCAAGCCAAAAATTTTGGCTTTGAAGTAGTATGTCTGTCTTTTTGTTTCTGGTGCCTCTTCACTTGATGTTTGTAACTGTATGTAGTCACGTAGGGCAAATCTTGAGCTTCTTTAAAAAAAGAAAAAAGTTAATAATAAAAATTAATAATTTTAAAGAATACAAAACCCAATGCTTATTTGACCAAACACTCAGAGGATCAAGGTGAACTTTGAGAAGGAACTGTAGAAGTAAAATGTGGAAAGGGGCTATTTGTCTTCGAAAGACTTGCAGGTCATTAATAAGCAGTGGGCTGATTACAGGTGTCGAGCTGCTGTGTGACCGAGATGTAGACATGGCCACCAGAGTGCAGGACCTACTGGAGTTCCTGCACGAGAAGCAGCAGGAGCTGGACCTGGCTGCTGAGCAGCACCGCAAGCACCTGGAGCAGTGTGTGCAGCTACGGCACCTGCAGGCTGAAGTCAAGCAGGTATGCAGGGAATGTGGGGACAGCCCTGCCACTGAGCTGTCCCACACCTCTTTGAGGGGTCTGTTCCCATAACAGAATTACTTTCTGGTATCTGTATCAAGTCTTGCTCTTGGAGGGGGGAGGGACTTTGAACTGAGCGCTTAAGAAATGTCATCCTCCGTTAATATTAGGTGACGATTTTTAGTTTGCATCAACTGTCCGTGTTTCTTCTTGGGTACTAGTCATATATTTGAAGTGTAGAGCAATCTGATGTTAAACCTATGCTTCTTTTACCTGTATGGTGATTAATAAAAATGTTCCATGAGAGCCCCTGCTCACTTGCCTAATCCTCTTTGGTATATTGTTTGAAACATCTATAAGTAATGATAACACAACATCAGCATGGTTTACTTTCTGGAGGAAGAAAGCTAAGTTTTCCTGCTCCTGGCAGTAAAGTGGCAAATTTTTGAGGTCCTTATCATAGAATCATAGAATAGTTTGGGTTGGAGGAGACCTTGAAAAGTCATCTGGTCCAACCCCTCTGCAGTGAGCAGGGGCATCTTCAACTAGATCAGGTTGCTCAGAACCACATCCAGCTTGGCATTTATCTTACCTGATAAACACCTAAGCTTTTGGTGAGTTTAAGGTGCTTTGGAAAAAAACACTGAAGTAGGTGAAAACTTAAAAAATAAACAAACAAAAACCCTACTAGAAAGTTAAGAGTTTTTCGTCTTTCTCACACTTGGCAGCATCACAGATGTCTACTATAATCTGTTGCGTGAGTATGGCTCATAATGGCTCCCAGTGCAACTTGCCCCTTTTCTCTTTGTTATGAGCTCTTACAAAAATTCATGTACCTCATGAGGCTGTGAATGAGAGCTCCTGAATTGTCAGGTGATGTAAAAGTCCAGTTTGCATAGGAGAGGTGAATAGAACATTCCCAAAGTATTTCAAAGCAGCAGTTGGTTACTCTATAATAGCAGACCCAAAGTTTCTGTATGGCCTTGAATAAAGGAAAGGCAAGGAACTGGTAGTATCTGCTTTCAGTACAATCTAGGCGTTAATCAAATACACAGCCTTCTAGTTCAAGCCTTCGCATTCTCTGCTGAACTGTCCTGTATCCGTTTTAGCACTTGTTCATCTTCATAAATACAAATTACGAATGTTGCCTTTCATGTGAGTAATGGTTGAGATGAAGTTATTGCAGAACAGGATAGTTTCTGTATTGGGTTGTGTACTGTCTTGAGAATGAAGGAAAAGTGTGCACATATCCACAATAGAGTGCCTTGCTTCACTAGCTGTGTGTGTGTGAGCGCAAGTTAAATGTGACAAGAAAGACACACATGGCTAAATGTGTGTTTGCAGAACAAATGTTCTGTATTTTGGCAGATACAAGCAGACAATGAGCATCATGGATGTAGAGGAATATCCATGTTACACATGTGGTTTGTTGGTGATTCTGTAAGATCTTTTAACTTTTTCGAACCCCTGCTAGACCTGACTGAAACTGAAACTCAAATTTAGATTTTTAAGAAAACACTGGAAAAAATGAGTCCATCTTAGAATAAAGATATAGATAGTATACTGTTCTAGCCAACTGCCTTTTTGTAATGGACTGAGACTTAGGAGAAAAAACAGATTCTACTTTGTATCCCTAAACCACGTCTTTATCAAATAAGGTATTTGTGTTGAATTAAATGCCGTAATAGGCATGAATTTTCAAACAAAATTACAGGAACATGTAGCTGACAAAATATTCATTGCAAACTCTTTTTCCAGATTTTCGTTGTACATCTTAATCTGCAATACTTCCTTGGCCAGAAGGTCTAAAAATTGAATGGAGCTAAACCTGAATGTTATACTATCTCTTAGGATTCATTTTTATCCCCTTTGAAATGCTTTAGGGCTGGTAATTCCTAGTTTTGTGATTTCAGTTGCTTTTTCAGAAAACCACATTTGATTTATTTCAGTTTTTATTAAATAGCACAGAGCACAATCTCCTGTTTCTGCAGCACTGGGAAAACATAGCTCAGCAGGTGTCTTACCTGAGAGTAAATGACATGGTAAACCTGCTCTTTAGTCTGTTTTGTTTGTATTTTGTTGCCTGAAGCAGTAAACATATGGTTTTCTAGTTCAATTACTGTGATTTTCTGCCAAATTTGTTGTTAATGAACTGGGTGTAAGCATACTTATTATGTAGATGGACTACTGTCTCCGTAGCAATGATTTCAACAAAATTTCCATTTGAATCTTTCCTGCCAAACTGACATTACTGCTATTGTATTTTTATGCACACATGTATAAAATACAGAGTTTATAGTCATGTGAAAAGGTGAGACTGGAATACTGCAGGAATTTTACCATAGGGTTCATTGCTGGGATTACTGAATGGAGAGCAGCAGACTGTCTCCTGGGTTAGTTTTTTAGTCAAAAAGGAATCTCTTCACTATTAAGTAGTGAAACTTGGAGCTTAGTGAATTCTAATCAAATAAGAAGAGAAGACAGATAAAAACATGCAGAGTTACTTCTCCCCTTACTAATGTACCCGTTCTGCATTTATGGCACTGAAGTTCTGTAGCTCAAACCTCAGGAGTAGGAGGAAGCAGAAGGGCCAGAAGACAGAGATTTAAACAAAACCTGCAAAGAATTTGCTTGTCAACTTGATGTGTAGTAGATGCAGAAGGGGCAAAAACAGATAGAAGATTACAGTGGAGGAAAACCTCAGAGGATGGTGGGGGGAAGAGGATGCTCACTGAAATAAGAAGAGACAGCTGCATGTGGGAAAAACAATGTGGGAAGGAAAATGTGACCTTATGCAGGGCAGGGACATATGAGTAGGTAGAGGCAGAGAAGTATTTAGCAGAGTATCCGTCTCATCCAGAACTCCACTTGCATGTTTGCCAGACAGACTTTTTTTTTTTAATCACCTAAACTGTAGGTGCTAGATTACTTATTGCTGCAATCACCCCCACATACTCATTTCATGGAACGAATGCTTTCTCTGCTTAACATGCAGTATCTGCCTAGGTCAGAATCTCTACCAAGCTCCAAAACCAATGCAATTGGGTTTACTATGCTCATTAAGTCTTTTCAGAGCAATATCATCTGCTGCCCTGATCATGGTGAATGTTCTTGGATCTCTACCTATGTATTCATATCTATACAACAGTGTGCAAATACTTATACCAAGTACAAGTCTGTACCATCAAGAGTAACTTGAGCTGCTTTGTGTTCTCACATACAGATCTTGTAGCTTAGTGCAGACACAATCCAGTACTTGAGCTCTGATTCTCCCAAAATACTACTCAGGAAAAGCATCCTGGCACTCTGTATTGTGCCATATGGATATGAAAACATAGCTAGGACTGCAGGCTGAGGCAGGTATGTTTTGTGGTCACGTTCAGTTACAGTCAAAAAATCAGTCAAGAAACTAATCTTACATCAAGCATTTATCTGTAGAAGTACCTGCTTGACCCTTTCAAATGTCCCAAACTCTGCTTCATTTCCACAGTTTTTGATACTCTACCTATGCTTTTCTAGCCTGCTGAAGGCTGCAAGGGGAGGGATGGGGTATGTGGTCCATCCAGACAGTGTGGTGATGGGAACATGCCAATAAACAGGCAGCAGCCCTGGAAGGAGAACAGACTTGCTATTTACTAGTGCTTGTATTTTCCCCTTGCACGACATTCTGAAGGCCTGGAACTCAGAACTCAACATCTATTTTTCAAAAGTTGGAAAGGATTAGCCAAGGGAGGATTACAGATCAACTAGTTTAACATAATTCCCAGGAAAAATATTGAAACAAGTAGATTATTAAACCTGAAAAGTGATGAGGGGAGAAAAGGCTAAATAACATAGAATAATTAAACATAGGTTCCTATTGATAAATCCCATTTCTTTCTGACAAGGTAACAGGTCTTCTGGGTAGAGGTGAAAAAGTAAATGACATAGATCTTCTTTCCATTAAGGCTTATAAAATAGTTCAATCTATCTGGCCCTAGCTTGCTGTGAGAGTGTCGTGTGAGACTACATTACCATGAATGATAACTTGCTGGAAAACTAGATTGGAAACGAGATTTCAAAATAAATAAATATAATAATCTGTAGAAGTCTGTATTTGGATACTAGTCATGCTTTCAGTCAGAAAATCTACATGTGAGACTGGAGATTTTGCTTTTAAATTTGAAGATAAAGGCAAAAGAGGATGGAAAGGGGACTTGAGTTCATCAGAAAGCACTGGATTACATTTCAGAATAATCTTGATGTATGGAAGAATTGTGCTGTGAGGATATGAATTTTAGTAGTGACAAATACAGCTCATGATGTACTGGCAAGAATAATCAGGTGAACAAATATAGCACAGGGGTAATTACTAGCTGGGCAGAAGTTCTATAGAAAAATTGTACAGATGACAGTGAATAACCTGAATTACGTCTAGCTTTACTCAGTATTTGAAAGATTTTGACCGAGGTCATGGTTATCAACTGGAGAGAGCTTGCAAGAGAACAGTGAGAAAATTCAGGCAGTTAACTTCACATGGAAAAGATTGAAGAGACTGTGGTCAACAAGAGAAGGGGAACCTAGAGGAGGGAATTGGGTCATGGTCTTGATGCCAAGAGGGGGATTTTTTTTATTTTTTCTGTCGATTGTGGGCAGGAGAAATCGAATGAGCCAAAATTAAAACAAGAGGGATTTGAGTGTTAGACATTAAAAAGAAGATTTATGGTGATAAATATGTCTAGTGAAAGTGTGGGATTGGAGTCTTGAGTAACAAACAAGGTGCAGATCTTAAGCTTGCATGTTCCTGCTGCTGGGAAGGAGTGCACAAGGTGCCCTCCTGAGGCTTCTCCCCACCCAAGGATTCTTCTGGTTTCAGTAGAAATGTCAAAGGCGGCACATTCTGAAAACCAATAATCTTTAAGCAGTTAGAAGACACTCAATGATCACATTTTTCTCAATACTAATATCCAAAATTATTTGCTTAAGAAGTTGATGTCTTTAATTTACATTACTGACATTGGCTTTTAGGCAAATAGTGCTTGTAACTTGTTCCTATTTTTCAGGTGACAGAACACAGCCTTGTTCAGAGTATAAACTGAAACCGCACGCATGTAGTAGTTGACTGAAAGATGTGTGTTGTCAGCTAAGTGGAATTATGGTGAATGTGTTTATTGAATATATAATTCAGTGTAAATATATAATTAATAAACTGTTTAGTTATCAACTGTGGTATTGCATATGTCCCTAAGTGTTTTTTCCCTAGCGATGATGGTTTTCTCTCTGGTCGGTAGCGGAATTGCATATTTTATGATCTTCTCTTTTGTTACAGGTTTTGGGCTGGATCCGAAATGGAGAGTCAATGTTAAATGCTGGGCTTATCACTGCTAGCTCTTTGCAGGAGGCAGAACAGTTACAGAGGGAGCATGAGCAGTTTCAACATGCAATAGAGGTAAAAGCACCATTTCAGTGACCATAGGCGAGAAATCCTGTATTACACTTCATGAGTCTCTGTAAATAGCACTGTTGGGTTCATGTTACAGTATTTGTAGTTTAGGAAAAACTGTTGAAATTGTCTTACGACAAAGAGGTAAAAACACTGGGAAGGTGGGTGCCTTGTTCGTTTTGGAGTTACAATTTTGGGTGAGCACATCATCTTAGTACCCATTTGCATCTTTGTAAAGTAATAGCTGTTCACAGCAATGTTACTGAAAATGGTGTTTCACTTTGTTAGAATGCAGCATATAATGCTAATCATTCAAGTTAAGATTAAGTGGAAGAGCCAACATCAGTTTTGTCGATTTTGATATGGTCCTTTAAGGTTTCACTGAAATTTGTGTGTGGTGGTGTGTCCATCCTTCCGCCATGACTTCCGGCAAAACTTACTTAGTTGGTCATCTCTCTGCAAAAAAATAGGCAGAGATATTAAGACTGACTGAAGTACAGTATTATTAATTTATATGCACTATCAAGGGAGTTACAGTGATATTGATTATATATAGCATACATTTTTTAAAGAATTTTTGTTTAAAAATTGATGTTATGATTTTCTGGGAAAACTTTTCAGAAGACCTTTGTCTGCAAATAACTCTTTCATGTTTGTTTGCTGTTCGGTGAACTTTTATGCTTCCCATCTCTTTTTACAGTTTGCACTGTATGTACCTTCATTTTGAGAGCTTTGGTAGTAACTCATAAGTATAAAAATCATGAGACCTCTGGATGTTTGTCAGTGTAAGAATAAATGACTAGGAAGCTTAAATTCTCTGTTTTCTGGGTCATTTTGTCCTCAGATATAATAATACTACTTATAGTTAAGGGCTCCAGATTTTAGGCAAGTATATGTTTAGACAGTATATGCTTATAATGAATGTAGAATTTTCTTCTTATTGGGCCTGAATTGAGAACAGTAATAGCAATCAAGCCAAAATAGGATACATCCTTTTCATCTTCTTTTTCGTCACCACGAAGGGAAAGAAAATCAAACTGAAATTCATAATTGTAACAAAATGTTCTGCAACATAGATATGCTGTGTGTGGCTTCATGCTAGACAGTGGCTGTTGCTTACAAACTGCTAGTCATTGTTGATAAATCTCTACAGGATTTATTTGCTTTGTATTTGCATGGAGAAGTCATACAGTGGCTAATATTAGACATTATTTTTAGTTGTGTATACGTATAGAGGTGTCATTGACTCAGTGGAAATGTGAGCTGTGATCTTCAAGAAACTATGTTGAAGTGCCCCACTGAACTTCTGAATTTTCACCTCTTGTCAGAAAACACATCAAAGTGCCCTGCAGGTTCAGCAGAAGGCAGAGGCAATGCTTCAGGCTAATCACTATGATATGGATATGATCCGGGAGTGTGCAGAGAAGGTTGCTTCCCATTGGCAACAACTGATGCTGAAGATGGAGGACCGTCTCAAGCTTGTGAATGCCTCTGTTGCCTTCTATAAAACTTCTGAACAGGTACAGAAATGCTATGTGGTTTGTGTCTGCCTTGGCTAATTCTTAAGTGCGGCATACAACAGCATTACCTAAAAAAAATGGTTGACTAGGTTTGATTATGTTTGCTAGTTTGGTAACAACTGCAGTTACAAAAAAGCCCTGCAAAAGCAAATCCTCTGACCAGCTGCCTTAGAAGGAGAAACCATGTGTTGCAGTCTTTCGATATATAAAGGGGTTTTATAAGACACAGTCTTTTTACCAAGGCCTGTAGTGACGTGACAAGGGGCAATGGTTTTAAACTGAAATAGAGTAGATTTAGATCAGATGTAAGGCTGAAATTTTTTACCATGAGGGAGGTGAGACACTGGAACAAATCACCTAGAGAAGTTGTGGATACCTCATCTCTGAAAGTACTCAAAGTCAGATCAGATGAGGCTCTAAGGAACCTCATCTAGTGGCATGAAGGTTGGACTATAGAAAGGACCTTTAAAAGGCCCTTCCAAGGCAAATCATTCTGTGATAAATGAAGAGTATACAAATTGTACTAACTGCTAAGAGTCTGTAGTGTAATTCGTCTGGGTACGCTTGCTTCAATTAGCAAACTTCAAAGAAGATACATTACCAAAGTGCAGTGATTGTTCATGAAGGCTGAACTCGTCATCTGCCTCTTCTGTCACTCTCCCTTTAATATTGCTCAGATTCTTATTTTCAATTGAGAAAAGTCGTGTAGAACATTCTCAAGATGAAACTCACTGCACAAGAGAAGAGATTCAGAGCAGCCCTGCAGAGGAGGACTTGGGGGTGTTGGTTGATGAGAAACTTAATATGAGCCAGCAGTGTGTGCTTGCAGCCCAGAAAACCAACCTTATCCTGGTCTGTGTCAAAAGGAGAGTGACCAGCAGGCTGAAGGACGTGATCCTGCCCCTCTACTCTGCTCTTGTGAGACCTCACTTGGAGTATTGTGTGCAGTTCCGGTGTCCTCAACATAAAAAGGACATGGAACTGTTGGAACAAGTCCAGAGGAGGGCCACAAGGATGATCAGGGGACTGGAGCACATCCTGTATAAAGATAGGCTGAGAAAGTTGGGGCCGCTCAGCCTGGAGGAGAGAAGGCTGCGTGGAGACTTCATAGCAGCCTTTCAGTATCTGAAGGGGAGCTATAGGGAAGCTGGGGATGGACTCTTCATTAGAGACTGTAGTGAACAGGACAAGGAGTAACGGGTTCAAACTCAATGAGGGGAAGTTTAGATTGGATATAGGGAAGAAGTTCTTTACTGTAAGGGTGGTGAGGCACTGGAATAGGTTGCCCAGGGAAGTTGTGAATGCTCCATCCCTGGCGGTGTTCAAGGCGAGGCTGGACCGAGCCTTGGGTGACATGGTTTAGTGTGAGGTGTGCCTGCCTATGGCAGGGGGGTTGGAACTAGATGATCTTAAGGTCCTTTCCAACCCTAACTATTCTATGATTCTATATATGTAAGGGGTAGATTGGTTTTCCATGGTTTTGGCTTGAATTTTGATTTTTTTTTTGTTTCTTACTGAATTATATTTAAGTTGAACTCTTTCCTGATAGGTGTGCAGCGTGCTAGAAAGCCTGGAGCAAGAATATAAGAGAGAAGAAGACTGGTGTGGGGGAGCAGACAAACTGGGTCCCAATTCTGAAACGGATCATGTTACTCCCATGATAAGCAAACACCTGGAACAGAAGGAGGCATTCCTAAAGGTCAGGTTTGACATCTTTTTGTGGTTTTTTGTGTTTTGGCAAGCATGAAGTCAAATGCTCAGTCTTACAGTGCTGAAATGTGTGTGGAAATCTACAGTGCCCATTCAAAAGCTACAGGTATGTCCCAAACTGCAAAGGCGTGGAAGTGCCCTATTAACTGCTTCTGGCAGTGATTAGCAGGATATTGCCAAGTGCATAAAATTGGAGCCAGTTTTATAAATATATTTCCTGTTGAACTTCAATAGATGTCAGGCTTCCCGCTGTGACTGAGGGCGAATTGAGGATTGCTGCTTTGAGAAACTGTCATCTGAAGAATGCTTGAAGGCTGCTGCTTTGGAAGGGGAGTGGCAGTCACATAGTGCCATTCCTGCCTGTGCATCAGAGCAGCTCTCTGCTGTACTTGGACTACAGTAGAGTACGGAAGGAGGAAATTGCTGGACAAGCATCTCAGAGTAGTTGGATTTAAGTAAAAGTTTGCAGATAAATGAAAGATTTTCATTCCAACTAATGTCCTAGTGAAGAACCTTATTGCTCATACTGAATGAATGTGTAACGGATGCTTACAAAGCAGTGTTACTAACCATGTAATTGAAGGCTTTTTCCCACACCACCTTGAAAGACTACTAAGAGTATAAAAGTTATTTTTATTAAAAGCGTTTTTGTTACCAGTGCACAGATGAAAACATTAAAAACATTAGCATAGCTCAAAGAACACTATCAAATAGATCTTTCTGAATCTGGCATGTGGGTTACTAATCTTTGTTTTAAAACAGTGTGAGAAGTGGCTTTGTGTCTTTATTAGTGGGAAGGCCCATGCTACCTTTATCTAACCTTTTAAAGTAGTGTTTCATGTTCTGCTCGTTAAATATAAGGCAGCCAGCCCATATGTCTACATTAAGGTGAAGAAAACAGCTGAGCCGAGTGTTGGCTATACAGTGGCAGGGACTGAAAGCTCTCAAGGCCTTGTCTTAATATTTTAAGGGCATGTCTCAATATCTTAGGGGCATGTCTCAGTATTTTAAGGGCATGTCTTAATATTCAGCATTTTTGGTTCCACTTCAGCAGAGCATTTACTTTTTGTTTAAAGTACTGGTGGATGTTTTGGAATATCCAGGCGAATACATGAGCATGTGCACTCCGCTTACGCAATAAGTAACTTCAGATGGCGCATGGCATATACACAAACTTCTCTGTGAGCTCTGAGTCATGCTTGAAAGCTCTAGAGCAGGTAATTGGTTTCCAGGATCTTCAGATAAAAAAGGGATAGCATTTTGTTTGGGTTTCTTAGGTTTTTTTTTCCTGCTGCAGAAGTAAGGATTACTGCTATTTGTTGGGAAAACTGTTTTAGTGGTTGGGTTGGCTTACTTATAGAAGGATTAACAAGCAAAGTTTTCTAAAATTAGAGAGCATGGGAAGCACATGAAAGTGGGTGAGAAAGGTCCTTCATCTGTTTCTGAACCTATATTTGTGCATCTTCAAATAAAGTAATACCGCTGACTCTCTAGGCTTGCACATTGGCTCGGAGGAATGCTGATGTCTTCCTGAAATACCTGCACAGGAACAGCGTAAACATGCCAGGGATGGTGACACACATCAAAGCTCCTGAACAACAAGTGAAAAGTAAGGGTTTTGTTGTTTCTTCTTCTCTTTTTTTCTCCACAGAATGTGATCATCATGTGCTGTGGTGTGTGTGATGATGATGGGGGTTAAGCCTGCCCAAGTGGAAAAGGTTCTGTCAGGCTTAACAGGAAATAATTCAAATTTCTTACGCATTTTGAAGGAGCTGCCCGATGTAAAATTCTCTTATACCCAAATGAAGTTGCTTTTGAATTTATCTGTCTTCTGCTTGCATTTAATCTTCTTTCAATTTGAGTCTCAAATGTGCTGCTTTTGTTGAGACAATGAGATAGTAAATTTCAACATGATAATGTTTGGTCTGAAGCCAAATGGGAGATTAGTCAGTCTGTTAGCATGGTGCATTCTGCAAGTGTGTTGGGAGTGCCACCGTGGTGCAAGATAATCCCTTGAATGATGCCCTTGGGCCCTTCATATAGTTGAATCAGTATTAAGGAACTTCATGAAGTGTCAGATAACTGACATGATGTTTAAAATAAGATGTGTAGATATGTAGTAGCTGAGATGAGGCAGGGAAGAACTATTACGTGGGGCTTGGCCTTTGCTAGGATTAATTCAATGTAGTGCAGCCTTAACATGTGCAATGGGGAGTGGAGTCGAGAGTGAAATCTGTAGGGCTTTCAGGAACAAAACACAGGAACTAATACGCTATACATAACTGATGGGTGATGTAGGCAGAAGAGAGGTCAGAGAGATTCAGAATATTGCATTTTACTAATTTATTTGCCAATTTTATTCTGCTCAATGGATTTTGATGCTGTGACTGAATACTCAGGCCCTGCTAGAGACTCAAAACCAGAGATGTCTAATTGTCTAATTAATTGCTGTTTGCAGCTACCCAAAGGGTAGGATGCAGATGCAGAGGATGGAACCAAAACTCAGAGGAACACGGCAATAGGACCAAAGGAAAAAGTTGCAGCGAGGAAAATTCTGAATAGATATAAGGAGAAAGTGTAGCAGCAGGAGTGAGAAAGCACTGGGTAGAGCAGGTAGCGCAAAGAGGTAGTAGAATCTCTGCCCTTGGGAATTTTTAAAACTCAGGTGGAAAAGCCCCTGCAAAACTTTGAAGTTAGTCCTGCTTTTAGGAGGAGATTTGAGCAAATGGCCTCCAGAGGTCACTTCCACTCTAAATTTCTTGATGACTGTATTCGAAAAGAACATGCTCACTGCTTGACTTTACTAGAAGGGGAAAACAGTTTGTGTTAAAGTTACCCATGTATCTAACAATACTCCAATTGAAAGTCTCCCTGTGTTGAATTTTTTGTGTTGGAAAGATAATAAGGTGTTTGCCATACTTTTCACTCTAAGGAAATAATTGGATTGTGGCAGTTGAAACTTTGAGCACATGGAGCTGACAAAGGATTGTTTTTCCTCTGTCCCCATGGCATCAACATTTATAGAACTGTAGAAGACAAAATCTCAGTGCAAATGCTGGTGTTATCAATAACTGAAGAAGGGTGGCTGACATTTGTCACTTGGCTCTTCTCATAGTTGTAGACAAATAAAACAGAGCAGAAGTAACCAGGAGGTTGTAGCTACTTTTTGAGTACTTACTAAATTTAAGAAAAAAGTCTTAGGGGTTTGGGACAAACTTTTTAAAAATTCAGTTTTGAAATCTTTGTAGAAATAGTCAATCTGAGAAAGGTAAATGTGTTCAGGAAAGAGTAGAAAAGTCTCCGCTAATGTCCTTAAGAATAATTATGTATCAGAACTACAGTGTTAAGCATGTTCCGTGAACATTTAAAATCTTAGGTGAATGATAGATGTTTAAAAAACAACAAAAGTCCCCAGGCAGGCAAAAAAGTAAGTTATGTGCTGTAATATTTTTGCTCCCATAAGCCATTGAATATCTTCTGAGAATTAAACATGAGTCAAGATAAAACTGGCGAGGACTGCTTGCCTTTAGATCTCATTGGTATAATAGCTGACCAAATTCACTCTGATTTTCCCATTCAAATATGCATGTAAGGAAAAACAAATCTCTCTTCATCTTCTTTCTAAACTGATAAAGAAAAAAATAGTAGTGTGTTTATTTCATTTTGGTGAGCTAGAGGTTACGTGTTCTGTGGGACTCATACTCAGATGTATGCCTGAAACAGCGCATCAGACTGGGATCAGTATATAGTATATGAAGAAACACTTTAAAAACTTGAGTAGCCCTTGAGTTTCTGCAGAACTGCTGAACATTTTTCAAAAACCTCATTCAGTGGCATACTTGATCCTTATTCCCAGCTGCATAGTATGATACCTAGAAAAGCAATGTCTCAATCTAAGGAAAGTTTACCTGGGCATGTGCTTCATGGGAAACAGGAATCATAATGGTATTGAACTCTAAGAGGTGTCCTTCTGTCCCTTCATGCCAGGGTAGGTAATTTCCTTGACCTGCAGTTAAGAGTATCCAAATACTGTATCAAACACTGTGCCAAAGCTGAATTTTAGGAAGGAGTCGTGGCCTGAAACTGCTGTGGCAGGTGAATTCAGTTGGTGATAATTGCTGTAAGCTCAGGAAGGGAGCATTTTCATCTTTGCTTCTGCTGCTAATTTTGTGTGCTTCTTTGTTAACTGTCTCTGATGTAAGGGCTGCAACTGAACTTAGTGTAAGAACTTGTCTAGTGGTGCTTGTATTCTTTGTTTGATAGAGAGTGCAGGATGCATAGAGACAGCTGAAAGCTCTCTGAGCACGTAGAATAAGTTGAAAGTTTAAGAAACAATCCTAACAAATGTTGGAATCAAAGAAAATAGCAACAGGGACTTGTTCAGAAGACTTCAAACAGAGCTTCTTGTGCAAACCTAGTAGTAAATATTATGTTCTACAGCTTCCTTTAAGTATTTTATTGAATATTTTTCTTTTCCTTGCGAGTCCAAGAATTTAATAACAGTAATCATAATGGTGCCCAGCCAAATATCTCTCGCTGCCTTGCCATCTGTATCATGTCCTGACAGAACAAGTGCTGTTCCAACTAGCTAAATTCACCTTGTTTGCTCTTTGTCAGAACTACTTCATTTGCGTCACTATCAAGATGTCTCTTTTTACATGGTGTATCTTGTTGGGTGTATTGCACTGTATAATGATAATTGTATCCTACCTGCAAGCCACCCTTTGAAGTCTGGCATGTATTCTGAGTGTTTTGAAGGTGGCTGGCACAAGGCAGAAAGAAAACTGAGAAAGCAGGTGAGGCTTATAGCAGATCAGCTCATGGTCTGGCTAAGGGACAGGTCAGTTAGGATGTATTTGAGGGTAGTCTGCCCAGCAGGAAGAAAACCTTGGCTGCAGGGACCAGATTCCAACCAAAAAGCAGACCCTGGGTGATCTCAGTGCAAGTGGGAATACAGTGTTTCCAAGCTGGAGGAAATTGGCAGTGATGCAAACTGGTTTCATAATCCTCAGGGAGACTGTGACAAGTGTTTGTAATTGGTCCCAGATCAGAAGTAGATGGAGAGTGTGATGCTTTTGCCCTCAGTCTCCCTTTATTAGAGCTTCTCTGTCAAACTGTTTCTTGGAGGAGTTAGCTTTTGGGATGTAAGGCATGGTGGACCCACACAGTGGAGCAGAGGCATTAAGAGGCCTAGCACCTGATAGGCCTCTTCATAATTACAGAAAATAGCCAGGTGTGGGTATAAGTAAAAAAGTAAGTAAAACATCGTTGTGAAGAATGAGGCTTTTTTTGTGGTCCCTTTGGCTTGTGATAGACATCCCCTTGGGTTCTTTGCACCATAGACATTGGGCATCCCCATTTCTGTGCATTTCAGCTTCCCATCTGGGTTTGCAATAGCTACAAAGTCTGGTAGGGCTGCTGCTCTGGATGAAACAGTGGGTAAAGTGAACTTCACAAGAAACTGCTAGCATTTCTTCATTTGAAGGAAAGACAACAACAAAGAAGCAAAGTTCAGATAAAATCTTACGCATATTGTAAGAAGCCTTTGCTATCCAAGAAGAATTAAAAAGTCAGACATACGGAGTTGCAGGTTGACAGTGGAATTTGGATGTGGCTTCTCAATGGCAGACAGTTTCTTATACTTAGGAATAGACTAACAAATTGTGCAGCTAATTGTTTGATTACCTGGAAATTCTCTCAAGGCTCAGTGAAAACTCGTTTGAGAAAGTCAGCTTGATTATACTGCTGCTTTTTTTCCCTTTTTTTTTTTTTTTTTTTTTAGAGGAATTACAAACTTAGTAATTGTGTATTTTTCTATTACTTAGGTTTTCCATAAAATAATTATCTGCTTATGTTGAATTTCTTCTTGTAGTGACCTAAGTTTATATATTTGCCTACATGTATTAAATTAGTAAAATATTTTATAGGAGACTGGTTTATTCAGCAAAGTTTTGGGTATTTTCTTTTTTTCATTATGATTAACATGTTGCATTCAGTGTGTTCTGCCACTTGTGAATGCTTGTTCTTTTGGAGGAAACACCATAAAGAACCATCTTTATCAGACTATTCTTTCAATTCTGTGCCAGTCCGTGTAGGAAAAACATTTGAGAGAAAAAAGGTGTCAGTACTATGTTTTAATTGCATCTCTAGTTTCTTTCTGTAAACAATAGTGAAAAAGGAGTCCTGTTTTATGAATATCAGGAAAAAGAGCAAAACTGATAGTAACAGAAAGAGTAAGTGTATTGTAAGTTCTAAAATATAAAGTACTTTGATTATTTGTTTGATATTTCAAAATTGGTTATTGTATCCTCTTTTGAAACTGTTTTCTTTTCTTCAGATATCTTGAATGAACTGTTTCAGCGGGAGAACCGTGTACTGCACTATTGGACCATGCGTAAAAGACGTCTTGATCAATGCCAGCAATATGTGGTGTTTGAAAGAAGTGCCAAGCAGGTGAGAGTTTTATATAAAAAAATTCTCTTCAGTGTTATCAAGGTTTTACATACACTGGCTTGTTCCACAATAACAAATTTGCCATTGACTTCAGTATGTCAAATGGCTGAAAGATCAATGTTTAAAATAGAAAATAACTGAAATCATTTGTTTTTAATACAGAACAACTAAATCCATTGAGGCAGGGTGTCTTTACTGCTGTAACTTAAAGATAGTGTTCTGCTTCTGCCAGCTTGGTCTGGTATCTGAGAATCTTGTTTCTGCAAGCTTGTGTTTGACAAATGTTACACCTATTAACTTTTACACACGCCCCGATTTGACCAGGGAAATAACAGGCAGCAACATTTTTCTCATGGGGGGGAAGGGGGCATATGTGTGAAAGGAGGAGAGGGAGAGATCTAATTAACTTGGTTGGCAGTTCTAGAAAACTGACATGTTGGATAACTCATTAAACAAGAATAACTGAATGACTTCTGTTTTGCAATTCTGTGTGCACTCAGTTTTGTTGTTTCTTGAATGATAGATCCACCTCTCTGGACTTTGTTGAATTGATCAGTCTGGAAAGAGCTATTAAATAATTATCACAAACACAAAAAATCCCATTCACTAATCAAAACACAAGCCATAAAAATAATTAGGGGGTTCCAAGGCAGAATTAGTGACTGAAATGATCTACAGAGTGGTTTCTTACTTTTTTTTAAACTGGATATAGGACAAAGGAAGCTATTTGTTCCTGTTCTGCAGAAAAGGTGAAAAACAACGCCCATAGTGTGAAATATAGTTAGATCTACTTTAAAGGACTGAAAACCCTAATGTTTTCTTTCTGACAGCCAGTGTAGACAGAAGCTGACATACTAGTGGTCTGGTTTGATCTCTTAAAATATTTCTGAAGTCCGTCTTTCATGCTTTCACAAAGAGAGTAATGCAAGATAAATCTTGAGTGAAGTTAAAGATTAATACCCCTTTAAAACAACACCATCACCCCTTCCCCAACCCCCACCCCACTTTTGGATAACCTTAACTCCAACCTCTGCCAAGCACATGACCTACTTGCTTTTGTACAGAGATTACTGACTAGCAGTGTAACCCTGGAGATAAAAATCTGTCAGCATTTTCATTGTAAATCCTATTCTTCAGCAGTCACCAGTTCAGTCATCATAAAGTAAAGCCAGCCTTATAGGGACTCCACACTGATTACCCAAAAAATTGAAATGTTGCTGTCTTCATTTAGATTTTTGTTTGGAAGTTTGAAAAACTAGTACTTTCAGAACTCAGTGCCCTGCAATGGGAGCAGATACCATAGTAGTTTGAGAGGACAATAGTAAACTCTCAATCCTTCCAGAGCTAAGGGCTTACTTGATGACTAAACTGATTCTCCTGTTCTTGTACGCTGATGTGTTTCCATCATACAATCCTAATCCTCACATGAAATGAGAGCTGATCTAAACTGTAGGAATTAAGATCAATGAACTTTCTGTTAAATTATGGCTCTAGAGAGCTGCCAAAAAGTTACGAAAGGGTAACGTTTTGAGAGGGGAATGTTTTTTGTTCATCATTCGTCATTGTGTAATAAACCCACCAAAACAAGGTGGAGGTTAAAAAGTTAAAAGCGAGAAGTATAAATGCTGTTTGTAGTATCAGTGATAGCCATGCTGCTTGTCCATATCCATCTTTACTTGCAAAGATTGGCATTAGAATGACAAAGGGTATCACACAAGTGATTGGTTGAAATATTGCATATGCACTAGCATGCTAGGTAAATGGCATCCTAGCTTTCAGATTCAGTGTTGAGTTTTGAAGGCTTTCACCTTAGTTTTTGTACCAAAAGGCAAAAGCATCCTAAATAAAAGGAGGAAAATCAAAGTTGTTTGATTATCTTTGATCAGGTTGCAGCCTTAATGAGCTTAAATTGTGGTGGAATTATAATACAGATGATGCCTTTTCTGATTCAGTGTAAGGTTATGCTCTTGGCAAATACATATCTGCTATCGACCAAGATTAAGCTTCTCCTGTTCTTGGTAGTGTGGATAGATAAAAGTATAAATTGAAGGTACGAGAGGTGAAAGGAAGAATGAGCACCCACTAGCAACCTACTACTTTTTCTCTTGGTGTATTGAATTTTTGTGCTGTCTGCATTCACTGAAGACACAGAAGATACACATGCATTTATTAACACATAGTCCTAAGAGAGCTGTCTTAAACTTCTTGAATATCTGATACTGGCTATGTAAAGACAAAGAAGTTTCTAAAGTTGATGTCTCTTTGCTTACTGCTGTAATAGCCTGTATTTAGAGCTGCAGAACAGCTTGGTAATGTCAGTGTTCAGTTACATTTTTTATTTTTACTATTACACAGCAGTTTGAGAGTACTCTGTTTCTGGTAGCCAGAGAATAGGATCCCTTGCAACGACTGAGTTATACTTAAAAGAGCAGCAAATATTAATGTGGATAGAACATAAATAATAACATGGATCAGCATGATTCATAATAGCAAGAATATAAGGTGCTGGGACATGGAAGGGAGGTAGTTTTAGTTTGCCATTCTTAGTTCTTGTCTTTTACTGCCTATACATACAGTAATTGGTTTAACTGATACATCACACATTTCCTTCTCTGCTTCAGGTTTAATTTCTAGGAGTACATTTAACTACAGAGCATACTTTTTGAAGCTGGAATACATCAGCTAAAGAGTGAAATGGTAGTTAAATCTTCTGTGCTTGGGAAGTTTATCCTACACATTTGGCAGTATTATGTACCTTTTTACAAGTTGGAGAATGCATATTTCTGGCTAGAACTGTTCTGTGTTGCACTAAACCAGTGATTTCTGTTCAGCTGGGGAGTGTACTAACAAAACTGTAGACATAGTCAGTTTGAACCTTTCAATACTGGACTACTGTAGTCTGTAGTATTGGACTTCTCTGAAGTATTCAGATTCATGCATCAGTTTTTTAATTCTTTTAGCATTGCTTCATAGTCTGAGTGAATTATTTCAGAGTTACAAACTGTTTGGTATTGTAGAGGTATTAAATGACTGCCATGAGTGACACAGAGTAAAATTTACCTGTGGCTAATTTGTATTTGTCAAATACTGATTACAGATCGTTTCTGTTGACAAAAGTATGTTGCCTTCTCTCTTACTTTTCCTTCATTATTGCTTTTTTTAGGCTCTGGAATGGATTCATGACAATGGAGAGTTTTATTTATCTACACATACCTCCACTGGCTCCAGTATCCAGCACACTCAAGAGTTATTAAAAGAACATGAAGAATTTCAGATCACAGCGAAGGTAAAATAAATGAATAAAGTGTCTAAGATTTAAAAAACTTAAAACAACCCAAATTCTCTCCTGTCCCCCCCCCCCAAAAAAAAAAAAAACAAAACAAGGATGCGTTGATCAAGATTTGCTTACGTGCAGTGGCTTTCTGTCTGTATTTCTGCTAGGAAGAGAATAAACCAAAAGATAATCAGAAGATAATCACTGTTACCAGAGCTCCATCAGCCCTATGTGCTGTTGATTTCTCATAACAGAATTGTAGTGAGATAGCTTAAAAATGTTTTTCAGAAACCTACAAATATTGCAGAGCTGTTCACTTCCACTTTTGTATCCTCATGTCTGTGAATTACTGCTAGTTCATTGAGGATATAAAATACACCAAAGCATGTTATTATTCAGCTGTGATTTAATTAGAGGACAGTAGAAAAATTAAAGCTTTGCTTGTTAAATTACTCATTTTATTAAAGTTATCTGTGATTCTGCTGTAACTTTAGTGCCATGGCAGCATTATGTTATTCTACATATCTGGAAGCCTGTGCAGAGATGCAGTGTCAATTGTGAGGCTTACCAGTTTTCACATGTGAAAGACTGAAAGACAGGCAACCAGTGCATGACTGTAGTACCTGATCTCATGTAGCTTTTTCTGCCTCTGTGCTTTGTTTTGTCACTGTTCAAACTGTCACGTGTTTCCACCTCTTGGCTCTCCAGTCTTCATCAAGAAATAGAAAAGCAATAGAAAGAAAGGAGGTGTTTCTTTGTCTGAAAGACCACCTCAAAAAAGGAGACCTAGAGATGGACGTGGTCGTGGTTCATGTGGGAAGAGAGAAAAGAGAATCCGGAAAGAACAGGGATCACTTTTGCTTTTCAAACCTGGATTTCCTTCCTTCTGAGTTTTGCATCAGCTTTTGTTCTGCTGGATCCCTTCCAACACACAGAGCACCACTGCCCCCCTTGTTTCCTCTGTCAGCAGATGACGTGGGTGCTCCTTTTGAAAGGATGTTGTTAGTGCCACTCCCTTGGCATTTTGCTACCTATTGGGAGGATGTATTAGCCCTTGCTAATTCCATAGTGAAAAGAAATGCTTGGATGAGGGACCATTAGGAAAGAAAAAGAATTAAAAAGAAAAAAAGGACAAGTGCTGCTGATATTCCAACTGTCATAAAAAAGTCAAGTTTTTATTGACTGTTTTGGTTAACTCCCTGTTACCAAGGGCCTTGACAGTACACTTTACTCAGACAACACGCTTAATTCTGACATGGTATTAGAAAGAGGTGAAGATATAAACTCATCCATCATGGATGATTTATGATTTACATGAAAGAAAGTGCATAGTCCTAAGCAGCTTGTTAATTGGGAAAATCACTTAGTTACAGATTAGATGGCGGCTACTTGTTCTATTAGTTTCAGTGACTGTGTCGGAGCAAAACGTAACACTAAAAAGGTCTGAAGAATATAGTCTTAATCTGTTGAAGTTGTTGAATCTGTAAGGCATATAACAAGACTTATTCCTATCTCAGCATTTCAGTGATGACTGAAGGAGATAGATTGTTGAGACTGTGGACGAGGTCCAATACCAGTGCTTCAGTGGTAATGGAACAAAATATCCTCTTGGGCATCAAAACCCATTTGTATTGATGTAAGGAGAATACCCATGTGCTGAAAAGCTTGCCTAGCAGAATTTAATCTCTGGGTTAGATATAAAGGACATTTTTGAAAGAAAAACAACAGACCTGCATCTAGTCACGTAATAATAAAGCCCAAGGAAGCCTGTATTCATCTTAGGATACTTTTATTAAGAAAAAGGTACCTGTTTAAAGGAATTCTGGGAAGAGAGAGGAGAAAGCTAGCTCCTTTGATGGCTGCTCCAACTGCACTTAGTAGCAGGTTAAGCAAAATGACCCCCTTCATGACAGGTAGAGCTAGTAACTTTTTGATATTTTCCTGTTTTCATAGCAAACCAAAGAGAGGGTGAAGTTGTTGATACAGCTGGCTGATGGCTTTTGTGAAAAAGGGCATGCTCATGCAACAGAGATTAAAAAATGTGTCACAGCAGTGGATAAGAGGTACAGAGACTTTTCCCTGCGCATGGAGAAATACAGGACCTCTTTAGAGAAAGCTCTGGGTATTTCCTCTGATTCCAATAAATCGGTAAGAGATATTTGAGTGTGATGACAGGCAAACAAACTTTGCTTGCATTAATTTAGCGATTGTTTTCTCCTGTCTCTTTCCTTAATCTATTCTTTTTTTCTTTAATAAAGAGCAAAAGCTTGCAGCTGGATATAATCCCAGCCAGTGTCCCAGGGTCAGAGGTGAAACTGCGTGATGCTGCTCATGAGCTTAACGAAGAAAAACGAAAGTCTGCTCGCAGGAAAGAGTAATAACTCTGTTTATTTTTTAATCACTGAGAATGCATAAATCAATCCTGATAATGAAACAACTGTCATAGCTTGTCTGGCATCTTAGAAATTGAATAAGTGGTAAAAAGAGAATGATATTACTCCGTAGCTCCTATTGCCTTTTATTCACATGCTTGTTCTCACAGATAATTCTAGCATGTCAGAATCTTAAACTTTCAAAACTGTATTAGACTTCTAACATGCTTTTCTTCTTTTTTGAACTAATGTGAAATAAATGTGTATGGGAGGAGGGAAGACAATAGTTAAATGGGTGTAAGAAGTCTAAAGCATTTGAGAAAAAATTCCATCTCCTTTCCCCTTTCTTTTTGTGCTGGTTAGTAATGAAGGGAGGTTACCTCTTATGTCTCCTTCATCTGTTTTCTCTCTTCACATTTCAGTTCTCAGATTTTTCTTGCAGCAGTGGAAAAAGCAAAAGCTGATGAGGAGAAAGATGTTTTCTGGTTATTATGCATTCATAATGATCTAACAGGCTGAGATTTGATTATTCTTTCTGTTGTCACCTAAGGTTCATTATGGCTGAGCTAATTCAAACAGAAAAGGCTTACGTAAGAGACCTCCGGGAATGCATGGATGTAAGTTTTCTTTTTTTCTCACTAATCTTTGAAGACAGGATTCAGTCCATTGCATTCTGTTTCTTTCTGGTTTTAACAGCTGAGCATGTTTGGTTTGCAGTCATAGGACCAAATTCAGTATCTTCTCTGCTATTAAGAAAAAAGTTAGAATTACATCCGATAATTCATCCTATGCATTTTACTTTTTTTTCATACTAAGTTTCAGCATTTGCTTCTTTCCCAATTCAAAAACGTGTGGGGTTTTTAGTTTGAGATAGGGGAGTGAAAAAGGAGGGGCTAACTTAATTTGCTTTGCTAGCAAGAGAGGAGAGCTTGTGTTAATTCTCTTATTATCTGTATCACATGTTCTGCTACTAGCTGACTTTTTGAATAGAAATTCAGAGAGATTCCATGGAAAACTGCCCAGTAATTGTTATGCTGAAGCAAGTAATGTTCAGTGTTAGCTGTTGCACAGAGCATGAACTTCTAGAGTGCAGACATGACCTTGATAAGGAATATCCTGAAGCATTAGAGGTTGTCAAGAACGCTATCCATTTTAAATGCTGAAGTCTCAAGGGTCTATGTTAAATTGTCAGTTTTATGACATGGATTTTACTGTCAAAATCACAAGGTATACTTGACACAACAGTCACACTGCCACATTTGGCGATGATGATGCTACATCATTCTTCCACAATTTCTCTCCGGGAATGCATGGTTACAGATACCTGGGTGCTTCTGTTTAGAGTTTGTCATGACTTTTCATGCATCTTTTTTGTTCTGGGCAGACATATCTATGGGAAATGACAAGTGGAGTAGAGGAGATCCCACCTGGTATTGTAAACAAAGAACACATTATCTTTGGAAACATGCAGGAAATCTATGAGTTCCACAATAAGTGAGTGACTTATTTTCCATTTCCATATTATTGCTAAATCCAAATGATGACCTAGGGGATTTCCTAATGAAAATCTTGTACATATGAATAATGGATGCTTTTCCGTAAAAAATAAAAATAAAAAAAATCTAAAGGATTTCTTCTTGCATTGCTAAATTTTTTCAGTTGTTGCTTTTTACAGCCAAGTAGGTGTGCCATTAGAAACTGTCTTTTTCAGTCTTGGCCATCTTTTAGATTTTTAGACATTATTTGGATACATTGATATTTTGCTGCAGGTTTTCCAGTTGTTATAAAGAGATGGAAACCACTGAACTCAACACAGATACAGCACAAACATCAATTTAAGACTGTCATTCCTTCAGATCCCTCATTCCTGATTCCCAAGTGCAAATGCTAATGGGAAAGAGTAGGGCTTCCTGCTCTTTCTTGGCTCTTTGAATCTTCTGTGGAGATGCCCCACCTTTGTAACATTTACTGGAGTACAGAGCTTGAAAGAGGCTTGTGGAATGGTTCCTAGGCAGATCCATGTACAGGAATCTTGCTTGGAATCTTCCCTTTTTGTTAATTCATTAGTCTTTGTGTCGGGTTATAATTCTTCTAAGTAATAAAGTACACTTAGCATATTCCAAAGTCGTTTGTATGCTCTGTGTTAACTTCAGCATACAAAAAGCAAGTCACCTCCTTTTTCTCTTGAGATGAAAGCTAAACTTCTTTTTAAACTGTGCTGTCTGTTTCTTTTCTACCCATAGTATATTCCTCAAGGAGCTGGAAAAATATGAACAGTTGCCAGAAGATGTTGGCCACTGCTTCGTTACTTGGGTAATGAAGTCAGACTTATATTTGGAAGTAATAAGGGAGATAATGAAGGGATAGATTCTGGCTGTTAGGTCCCTTTTTAATTTGTAAAATTTGTAAAGGTACCCTTTCCTTCAAGTTTGAGTAAAGATGTGCTTATCTTTAACTGGGTGGAGGGGGAAATAAAGGCACTGCTGTCAGATGTCAATGCTTAGATGCTCTTCAAGTTTATGCAAGTTGCCTAATCCTGCATTCATGTTTGCTGTAGTATCTCTGTCTTAGTTATGAATAATCTACTTGGGCACGCATTGCTGTTGTTTTCAGTCTAACTTGCCTGATGCTGCCAGCTTGAATGGGAGAATAGTTTTGTATAGTTCAGTTTCTTGAAAGAAAAGATACGTTCTCTGATAACTGTAAAAACAGAATTGATGCTCTCTGATAACCTGTGTAAATTTGCATTTTGTTTTACAGGCAGACAAATTCCAAATGTATGTTACTTACTGTAAAAATAAACCAGATTCTACCCAGCTGATATTAGAACATGCAGGAGCATACTTTGATGTAAGTATGTTGTGTCCATCTTAAAAGCGTGCCTTGGCAGTTTGAACCATGTACTTGCAGTTGTGCTGAGCTGCCCAATTTCTCAAGAAAATACGAGTTTCCAGGTACTAACGCTGCAATTTAGTGTCAGCTTAAGAAAATCGATCTAATATCTCACATGGTTAACTGATATTGCTCAGTTGGTCTCATAAAGCTGTCAAATCAAATGTAAAAAGCTGCTGGCACATATCAGAGCAGTTCAGAATGGGAAATTGTTTCTGGCAGCAACAACTGAGACATGAATCTTGAGCTCTCACAAGCACATTCAGCAAATCTTAGCATTTTGATGTGCTTAGTTTACATTGCGTGTAGCAAGGGTTGAAATCTTTGTTAAATTCTTGGAGCACGTCTAAACTGTAATTGTGTATAGTGGTAATTCAGTTGACTGCCATTGTTCAGAGCTGCTAAGCCACCCACTTTGCTTTTTTAGTCCCAAGGTTACTTGGTCTACATGTAATACTTCGCTTAAGAAGGGACCAAATTGTAGCAGCTGTTAGAGGTTTTAGGGAGGAATTTGGGCCACATTGAATAAATTTTGGTGGCATGTGTATTTGCAGAATATTCAGAGTGCTGCATATTTGTTTCCTTCTCCACTGTGCTGAGCCATTAGCTGTGTAGTGGCACCACAAATTTTGTTTAGAATTATTTGGAGGAGTAGAGGGAAGGACATAATAAAAAAATCAAACAAAAAAAGTGAAGATCTTGGAATTAATTTCAAAGGTCTATCACTGAGGAGATGGGGATTCTAAACATTGTAAGGTAAACCCTTTTTGTGACACCTCCATGAAACTTTCAGTCTTCAAAGAAGCTACAGGAAACAGGCAGATGTGACAAAAAAAAAATCACAAAAGGCTCTGATAAAACTGTATTACAAATAAGTTCTTGTGACCATCTCCAAAGGAGCATCCTTTGATCCCTCTCTTTTCCAGTGTATCCAGAGCTTCCCATCCCCTAATCCACCTAAAGTGGATTAGAAGTGTGAAGACCTAATTCTGTACACAGGTAACTTCAAGAGCTTCCATTGACACCACCACTGGGCCATGTGAAAATGACATGTGTATCCCATCTTGGGAATTTCTGATACTGTAATCATGGTTTGAAAGCACATAGTGGTGCCTAACTTGCTGTTTGAAATTGTGTAGTTAAAATATATCAGATACTGTGGTAAGCAGCAAACATTGAAGCTGTGAATTTCAACCATGATCGGTACTTCAGATCTATAATTATACTGTCTAATTATCATCTAATTCTATTTTCCTCCTTTAGCTTTGTGGAGGTGATTCTTTTTTTGTTTGTAAGTGGCTGTTTTCTTTTTAAGTGTTTGGTAACTTTAGTTAGAAAATGTTTCTTCGTGCTCCCTCTTGTGGGGGAAAATGCTTTCCGTTACAACACTTAAACTAGTAAGTGATGCTAATAAACCTCCGCTGCAGCCTTCCTGTTATAGTCCTGGCTGTTCCCCAGAACACTGAAATTTGTTTTCTTTTCTCTTTTGGTAGTGACAAAAGAAATAGAGATTTTAGTTTAAAAATTAAAAAGACATTGCTACATGTATTTAGGTTTAGTAAAATGCTTCACAGGTACCCCTGGAGGTAATAATCTTTTGTTTGTACAAAGTGAGCAGGCAGATGCAAACACAACTATTTGCTATGGCTAGAATATCTTGTCATCCTGTCCTTTTTTTGTCTCCTTGCTAAAACAGAATTTGTAGCTCAGGTATCTTACTGCATTATAGCCCTCTGAGCAGTCTATGTTTGAGTGTTGGTGCTCACAGTCATCAAATGTTTGCTTTTTTTCATGTAGGAGATACAACAAAGACATGGACTGGCCAACTCTATCTCCTCTTACCTTATCAAACCTGTCCAGAGGATAACAAAATACCAGCTCCTTTTAAAGGTCAGTATTATTTCAAAGTTCTTCATCTGATTCTGCTGCTCTTTAGAAGGAAAGGCTCTTGCTGAAATCAGGAGGGTTGTTTTACTCTGCTCTCTGAGACTCCAGCATTCTGAGCAGCCTCAAATATTGCTGTGATGCTTTTTAGGAGGGTGAAAATGAAAGAAGGCATAAATAAGCAACTTTTTGTCCAGATTCCTGTAAATCAAAAAAGATACCTCTCTACTAATGTGTACTTAGAAAACATAATTTGCATTTCCAGAGAAAAAAGTAATTCATGGCAATATAGACAGGCACATTTTTGTAATGGTTTCTGAAACGGATTCTGGCAAGCCATGAGCTATGTTTATGGTATTAAGTAATATAAAACGTAGAATTTATTTATACATAAAGCCCTATACTATAAAATACCTCTAAAATATATGTGTGTGTGTGTATGTATATACACTAAGACCTGTAGAGCTGTTGCACAAACAGTTGTTACTTGTAATGTTGCCTGGAAATATCAAGTACTAGCTTTTAAATTAAAACCTGTAGTTAGAGCTTTCACTCAGTGGACAAATGTCTTGTTGACTTGAGCAGTAGTGTTCTTGAACTGTGCTGGGTCTCTGATAGGTGGCATTACTTGTTTTGTAATAGCTTCCCAAAAAAGCACTGTGGCTGATCTGTTTCTCCCAGCTTTACTTGAGAACTGCCATAGATGATTGTTTTTAAAATTTCTGAAAAACATTGCAGCGATTTCAGGTAGTGTTGGATGGAAAAAAGTCTGTCATTTTCAACTGAAACATGTTATCTGTCCTCCCTTTGCAGAAAGGTGCAACTGGGTTTAGTTATAACTTACAGAAATACTTCAGGCTGTGCTGTGCTGTTTCAGAATTTTTTGAGTATTGATTCAAACAATTATGGTTTTAAAACTAGATACGCCTTAGCCACTACATCATTGAAGTGATGGGATAGGTCGGTTTTACCAGTGTTTGTGGAGCCAGGTGGCTTTGCTGCATAGTAAAATGGATTTATGCGGTGGTGACTGGGTTTTCTTTTTCCTTTTTTTTTTTTTCTCCCTTTTTTTTTTTCTTCCAATAAGAGGACATGTAAAACATAGAAGGATGGAGAGTCTGAAACTTGAATGAAAGCTGAAACATTTTACAATCCTGGAAGTTCTGCTTATTTTTCCAAACAGCATTGAAGCTGCTCGCCTTCTGTGCCTCCTGGGGGATATTTAATTGCACTCACTTTTCTGCAGAGTTCTCATGCAAGATTTAGGTGTGATGGTGTAGTGTTTTGTTGTGACGGCAGTATTGGCAGCCAAATAAAAATAGCGTAATAATGATAATAGTAGGAATCACACGGCTTTCTCTTCAAAAAGGAAAAAGGAATTTAACCTGAGGGAATGAATTAAGTGGGTCTTTTGAATAATAGAAGGAACATAATATGCCCTTCTGGTTACGTAAATTACATTTTATCTTGATACTGTTCAAGTGCTCAGAGGATGTGTGGAAATTTGAATATCAGCTCAGATGCTGTTATGTTAATAGCTGGGGGATGTTGAATGGACAGGGAACTGCATCGACCTAAATTCCACTACAATAATTCAGCATATTCCATTCTTTTAAATTCTGGCCATTAGTTAATGCTTCTTTGTATTCAAAAATTTTATCTGTAGGATGCTTTTAATGGTGTAAACACAGAATAGTGTAATTCATGGAATACATGAAACAGTGTAAATCCTCTTAGTAGCAGTAGTATAGAACACATCTTTGGTGCAGTTGAGCAAACTTACATGAGAGGCAGGGGTCCTTTTGTGCTTTCCTGCTTTCCACCATCTTTACAACTTGGCAACTGCATTGTTCTGGGCCTCTATGTAGTTCTGCATCTGATATCTGTGTCTGCTTATCAGGAAAAATATTGTTCTTAAAGCAACTTTTAAAAATTTCTTATAAAGCAAATGATCATATTTGAATTAGAGGTGGTTAACTTGGGCTACTCCTTGAAGGACAGCTCATGATAAATACTAAGTATGCTGACATGTCACTGGCAGAGTTAAGAAGTTCAAAAAGATTGTACATGCCAAAACTGATTCTTTGCTTATTAGAAGTACTATTTGATTGACTGTTATATTAATGTAGAAATACATGATAATGAGTACTCACATCTGCTTATCTTTTTCAGGAGCTGCTCACGTGCTGTGAAGAAGGTAAAGGTGAGATTAAGGATGGCCTGGAGGTGATGCTTAGTGTGCCAAAGCGAGCCAATGATGCCATGCACCTCAGCATGCTGGAAGGTAGGATTCAAACTGGCTTTCCAATTAAGTTGTGTGCTGTAGATTAACTTTGTTTAATAACTTTCTATTTCACTGTATGTCGAATATCTCAAGAATGTGAACATTTTCTTAGCTCTGGGGTTTGTGTTTTGTATACATTTTATTTGCAGGTATGTAAAATGCAAACTTGTTTAGGAAAATTAATTGTGACAGACAACTGTTACTTTTAAAAATGCTCTTTTATCCTGATCTATAGCTTTGCCACTGCAGATTTCAAAAATATAGAATCATAGAATGGTTAGGGTTGGAAAGGACCTTAAGATCATCTAATTCCAACCCCCCTGCCATGGGCAGAGACAACTCACGCTAAACCATGTCACCCAAGGCTCTGTCCAGCCTGGTCTTGAACGTGGCCAGGGATGGAGCATTCACAGCTTTCCTGGGCAACCTATTCCAGGGCCTCACCACCCTTGCAGTAAAGAACTTCTTCCTTATATCCAATCTAAACTTCCCCTGTTTTAAGTTTGAACCCATTACCTCTTGTCCTATCACTACAGTCTCTAATGAAGAGTCCATCCCCAGCATCCTCACAGCCCCCCTTCAGATAGTGAAAGGCTACTATGAGGTCTCCATGCAGCCTTCTCTCCTCCAGGCTGAGCAGCCCCAACTTTCTCAGCCTATCTTCATATGGGAGGTGCTTCAGTCCCCTGATCACCCTCGTGGCCCTCCTCTGGACTTGTTCCAACAGTTCCATGTCCTTTTTATGTTGAGGACACC
>WYDI02031513.1:0-17077 GCA_009867235.2 Psittacus erithacus
TGATCATCCTCGTGGCCTCCTCTGGACTTGTTCCAACAGTTCCATGTCCTTTTTATGTTGAGGACACCAGAACTGCATACAGTACTCTGTATCTGATGAGATTTGACTTTAAATGCCACAGTCATGGCTTGTGTAGGAGGCTCAACTTGGGTTAGCTGCTGAGAAGGCAATCGCAATGTTAACTAAAACCCACAGCTCTTCGACACAGTATTGAGTCTGTAGAGTGTGGAGTTTATAAAGCATGTCTTAATGTTTATCTGCCACCTTGCATGTCGTGAATCTTAAATCTTTCTGTGAGTGTTTCTGGTGGGCTTAATCTCTTTCGTGCCAGAGGCAGAGAGAAATAATGCTTTCAGTTTTGTCAAATTAGGTTTTTACTGTGCATTAAATTGGTTAAGTAGAGCAGCAGATTAAAGCAAAAAATACCGTCTCAAATTGCAGTTCAGGGCTGATAGGATCTTAATGATGCCACGCTGAGGTTTTTCAGTGATCTAAGAATCTGTTAATCATATATCCCAACGCTACTGCATTGGAAACACACTATTTGACTTGCTCACTTTGCTGATGTGAGTAATGGTGGTGCTTGGAAGTCGCAGCAGACAACGCGGAGGCTGCACATGTGTTGTGCTTTGTCAAGCCATCTGGGTCTCCTGTTTGGTCATGTTCTTGCAGAGAACAGACATGTTGGGGGGTTTCCTTTTACACAACTCCACTGTCTGTTGAGAGTCGTGCTCTGACGGCTACATGACAGAAGCAATTAGGAGGAGAAAGCCTTGTGTTGTCTATTGGAACTCTCCTGTCTGCACTCTTGTTCCCCCACTGCCCCCTTTTTCCCCTTTGTAATCTAGTTTTTGTCAGTCATCTCCTTGTTTCTGTGTCCTGGTGGATGTGTGTGGTTTTCTGCTGCTGGTTTTTCTGCCTGTGGTTCTTCCCCACCTCACTTGTCATCTTTTTTGCTGTCTTAATTCACCCTCTGTCTTTTTTCTGTCTGGAAACCTGCATTAAAGGGAGCAGAGAAGTAGAGGAGAAGCTGGGGAAAAGATTTCTCTATTTCTGCTGGGGCAGCTGTCTTGAGGTGCGGAGGAGGGAACTGACCTAACGTAAGTGATGCTATCATGAAACACAGGGAGAAAAATCCTGTCTATTTAGACATATGTATAATATGCAGCTCTACAACAACTCTTTTCATAGCAACATAGAATCTACCAGCTTGGAAAAAACCTTTTAGATCATCAAGTCCAACCTTTATCCCAGCACTGCCGAGGCCACCACTAAACCATGTCACTAAGGGCATCTGCATGGTTTTGAACCCTTCCAGGGATGGCAATTCCACCACTTTCCAGTGCCTGATCAGCCTTTCAGGGGAGAAATTTTTCCTCGTATCCAGTTTAAACCTCCTTTTTTTTTGCCCTTTCCTGATCAGTTGTCTATATTTGCTGTCCCTAAATTCCTGTTTAAGACCCTGAGTTACACTGTGGGTCTTCTGGGGTTAAAAATGCTTACATATCCTCATATAAAGATCGAAATAATAACGTTTGTTTTTATTTTCTAACTAATTCTCATTGCCCTGTGCCTGCTCTCTTCTTTGACAAATAATTTAGATAAGTTGCCTTTATGACCTATGGTTTAGAAAGCTTTCTGGCTTCCAAAGTAACCTCAGACCCACGAGAATCCCACTTTGCAGCATGTTGTACCTCCAAGCAGTGCAGTCGTTGGGAGCGTTGTAATCTGTGTCCCTGGTAAGACATGTAAGAGTTGCTGAAACAACAGGATTATATTAGAGGGGTTATCCCTGTGCCTGTGGTGGTAAACTTATTGGAAGTTTGTCTAGCACACTGAGCATGCTGTCCTCAGTGCTTTATTATTTCTTTCATCCCAAACTCATGTCTCACTGGAGAACTGATTTCAGATTCTCTGTAGCTCTGCCTGCAAGTGCCCAAAGCCATGTGCTTGTAAATGATAAAATCATGGAATTGTAAATCATAGATTTGGGTTGGAAGGGGCCTTAAGGCTCATCGAGTTCCAACCTTCTGCCATGGGCAGGGGCACCTCCCACTAGAGCAGGTTGCTCCAAGCCCTGTCTGACCAGTCCTGGTTTGCGCTTGGCAAACCTTGTGCCTGTTTGTCCTGGGATGCTGTGCTTCACTTTGAGAATGTGCTGTAACTGCAGCAAAATTCTTCGGCATCCGTAATGTCATTATGAGACTTAGAAAACACCAGTATTCTTGTGAAAAATAAATTCAGTCTTGCTTATTGGGGTAGATTTCTGTACAGAACAAGACCTGAGCAGTTGCTAGCAAGCTGCTTTGAGTACCTTGCATTAATCCCATTGAGAGCAATAAAGGGTTATAGGTTTTTAGGCACTAGGTTAGTTGTTTCGTGCCTACAAGTACTGACCAGTACCAACCCTATTTTCTTGTTATGGGTAAGTACAGTGCAAGTACAAAGGTGCTAATCTGCCGTGAAACTTCAGACAGACCGCTTGGTGTGTTCTTTACTGGAAAGCTGTGCTTGAAATCTATCTTCCCTCCCTCTGTGCTGGCTGCATTGATCATCTCCAGCCTTCTTTCACTCATCTTTAATGTTCTGTAGCTTCAAATGAAAACTCCCCTGAAAACTTGAATTGCAGCTCCTGAAAACCTGCTGTAACAATGGGGTCCGTGTGTGGGCCACAGCTATGGAAACTGCATAATTTTACAGGGCTGGAACACGAAGGGAAGGGACTCCCAGCTTCCTAAGGATTTGTATTAAAAAAAGAAAACTCCCTAAAAAAACCCCGAATGTCCCCAAAGGTGAAAAATAACATTCTGGTATTGAGAAAAGAAAATTCCTGGTTGTTTTCTTATGCTCTTAGTCTGTTACTCTTCATCTCTTTGACTAGTTACACTTTTAAATGTCCCTCTAAAAAACCCCAAACCGAGGGATGTTTTCTCTGACATCTTGGTCTGGGATGTGTAGCTTCACTGAAGTTATTTTTCAGTACTTTGCCTGAAGTAGTTTCTGCTCATTGTCTCCTGTTCCTGATTGTGTCCTTGGTTTTAATTTCTGTACCTGGAAAAACATGTATCTTACATTCTGAAACCCCTGCATGCTTGCGCTGATGCAGCTTTACTGGGTGTTTGGGTACAGGAGCTTGTAACATCCTCTCACATCTTGAAAACAGTGGATGGTCACTGCCCTCGTCCTGCTGGCTACACTATTACTGACCCAGGCCAGGATGCTGGATGAGACCAGTGATCTTCCACTTGGATCACTGCCTTGATGGAAGCAGAAGGTAGTGTTTGCATGTGCGGGCTTCTATTTCCTCAGCATCCCCATTGCATCAGGGATGCCAGCATCAGGTATGTTCCTGATTAGTCCTCCTCATCTTTCCTTGTCAACCTGCTGTGAGTCTCACAACTGCCTTTGAACTTGCTGATATGGCGCCTGTTTCTAGACCCTTCTCTCACAGGAGCTCCTGGCTGCTCCCTGCCAGCTGTGAAGAAGGGGGCTCTTACTGGTTTGATGCTGATCTCCATTAGATACAGGCAGGATTTGGTGCAATGGGGCTGCATTGATTTGCTTTATCTTCTTTCCTTGGTCATCCTCACTGTGAGCCTCATGTCCTCTCAGTTGAGGCGTGCCAGGTTTTATGGTCTAGCCTTACATGGCAGCCACTCCATCCCTCGGTCAACTCAGATGTCCTGCTTTAGACAGTCTCTGCCTCATATTCCTTTTGGTGCAGACCAGAACTGAACATGAGATGTGGATGCTGTATTGTTTTGTACAGTAATATGTTTAAATGCCATGTTTCCAGTACCATTCCTGATGGTACACAATGACTTACAGCCTTTTTTTGGTCAACCACTGCGCTCTGAGCTGATGATATCAGAGGAAACAGTGACTCAGCCTTCCCTTCTGCAGCTGGAACTGGACAAAGTGCAAGTGTTAAGTGGTTCAAGAGATGTAGCTTGGAATGTTTTTCCCCTAGCTGCGTACATCACATCTGTATGTTGAAGTGTGTCTGCTGTCTTTTAGCACTTTGTTTCATTTAGTGAGATCCTTCTGGCTTTTGCTCACTAGTATGGCTTTCACCTACCCATAAAAGCTTAATATCACCTGTAGACTTGAAGATTTCACTTACCCATTCTGTGATGTCGAGTAAAACCAATTCTTGGGGACTCTATTCCAGTCTCTTCTCTATCTGTGCCTCTCATCCCCATAGTCAAAAAAGGTCTGTGTAGTACTTGTGTAGCTATTGAGAAGAAATTCTTTGTCTGAGTTGCTCAGATACTGCATGTTCTGTAACTCTGTGTGTAATGAGATTGATCCCACCTGCCCTGAGTAGTTATTGAGTAATTTCTCTTGATTTTTTGTAACCTCCTTTAATGTATTTTATTTCATTAGATAAAAGGCAGTAGCTCTTCCCTGTGAGGGGTGCTGAGGCACTGGCACAGGGTGCCCAGAGAAGCTGTGGCTGCCCCATCCCTGGCAGTGTTCAAGGCCAGGTTGGACACAGGGGCTTGGAGCAAGCTGCTCTAGTAGAAGGTGTCCCTGCCTGTGGCAGAGGGCTTCAACTGGATGAGCTTTAAGGTCCCTTCCAACCCAAACCAGTCTGGGATCTAGTATTTTACCATTCATTATGTCTGGTTTAAAATACTGGTGGCTGGATAGATAACTGTGGACATGCTCAGTGATGTGGTGCAAATAAATTTGAAGTTTCCAGGTGCTCTCCCTTTTTGTTCAGGGCAGAGTTCAGCTGGGATGAAGGAAGAGTCATGCAGATTACTCAAAGCATCTTAACCAGAGATTCAGTATTTTGAGAATAGACTGGATTGAGAGCAGCGCTGAGGAGAAGGACTTGGGGTGCTGGGTGAGGAGAAGCTCCCCATGACCCGGCTTCAGTGTGTGCTTGAGCCCAGAACCCCCCCGTGTGCTGGGCTGCACCCTCAGAGCGTGAGCAGCAGCTCAGGGAGGGGATCCTGCCCCTCTGCTGTGCTCTGGGAGACCCCCCCTGCAGTCGTGATCCAGCTCTGGGGCAGCAGCACAAGAGGGACGTGGAGCTGTTGGAGCGAGGCCAGAGGAGGCAACAAGGATGCTTCAAGGGCTGCAATAACCACATGTATAGTCTGAGACACCCACCCCCCTTCTTACTGTTCTGTGTAATGCTTCGGTTGCTCCTCTTTTTTTTTCCTAGCCTTCATTTTGTGTTGCTTTTGTGTTTCAATGGCAGCAGTTGTATTAAAACTAATAACTGGTTAAACAGAACTTCCCAAATCTCCCACAGGCTGTGTGTGTCCTGAAGAGGGTGTCGCAGTGGTTCATTCCTGGCCACTTGCTACTTAATCTTTTCAACAGACAGGAGTGAAAGCATTAAATCATCACTGTTGATATTCACAGCTGAAGCAAAGATTAAAACAAAGGTAATAAAGGACCACAGTGCAGCGTGGATCTCCTGTGGAGTAGGGTTATAAACCAAAGATGTGTGGGTTTGTGCCTTGGATTTCTTGTGATCTAGCCGAAGCACAAAAAATACGCTGGCAAGTTTTGTGATGGAGATGTCTGCCTGGCAGTTACAACTGTCCCATTCCAGCTCTCCCCACACTTACAAAGCGTGCAGTTAGTGCTGGATATTGAGCTCTGCCTAAGGGAAATGCAGTCAGTGCTCCAGTAGGAAATGGCAGAAAACACAAACAGTTTGAGCATTTAAAGTCATGTGAGGATGACCAAAGGTTTAGAGAAATGGGCCGTTATAGTGAGCTACTTGTGCCTCTCATTCCATATAGCTAATATTAGAAAAGACTTTGAGTCCCTCTTTAAAATTGCCCCAAAATTGACTTAATGGGAGGTAATATAATAAGGGGCTGTTAAGATTCAGCTTTGCAGATTGCTGAGTTGGAAGTAGGTTAGATTCCGGTTAGAGATAAAGAATGCAATGAGGATGGCAATAAAAAGGTACATATCTGGAGCAGCCTAATGAGTGGTTTGTGCTATCTTTTAATCATGTTGTCAGCCTTTTAACAGCTCTTCCTTAGTGGCTGCTGTCAGGATGAATTCATCCTAGCTTCAAGGTCTTCACCTGAGAGATCAGGTAATCATGGATAAATCCTTGAGTTTCTCAACAAATGCAGTGGGTTCAAACTGAAACGGGAAGTTCAGGTCAGATATAAGGAGGAAGTTCTTTACTGTGAGGGTGCTGAGGCACTGGCGCAGGGTGCCCAGGAAAGTGGTGAATGCTCCATCCCTGGCAGTGTTCCAGGCCAGGTTGGATAGAGCCTTGGGTGACATGGTCTAGTGTGAGGTGTCTGTGCCCATGGCAGGGGGTTGGAACTGGATGATCTTAAGGACCTTTCCAACCCAAACCGTTCTGTGATTCCTTGAAATGTAATTTTGCAAAGCTGTATTTGTGAAACATGGTTTGTTTCCTGATTACTCTTTTAATAAAGAATAATTTTAATGAAATTGAGATACCATGAAATATTTGGGGAGTATCCAGCTGCCTTTTTAGCCTGCCAGAGAGTAATAGGGAGACCTCCAGGCTCTTGAATCCAGCCTCTAAGTCAACATCCTTCAGCACTGGTCATGCAAAGCTGAATGCATGTGTATTCCTATATGATTTTGGTACTGAAACATTACATCTTGTGTTGAGTCTGTTCTGTTCCTCATTCAGTTGGAAGGATTGTTGTTGAAGGACATATGCTCCTCAGCTTCCTGGTGACTGTGGCCTGTGGTTCCTCATGTGCTCTGAGCCTTCCTCTTTGCTGGAGTGAGAAATCGGTTCATGAACTAAATCTCTCAGTTCATCTCAAGGGAATACTGGTAGGTTGGAGTCAGTCAGTTCCTGCTACAGGATTACATTTCTTGTGGTCTGCTGCTTACCACAGCTCTGGAAAGAGATCAGTGCTGCGGAAGGGTGAGAGTCTGAGCTTCTGTTCTTGTCCATGAAGCCATATTCTCATTTTACCTGAGGTAGGAACATGAAGCTCACAGAATAGTCCTGGTTTTAATGATCAGATGTTACTCTTGGAAAGAAGACTGAAAGTTGTGGCTCCATTTCCAAGAAAACATTTGAGGATGCTTTGCAATGCAAAGTGCATAGTTTCATAGAAACAAATACAGTGGTGGAGAGATCCAGTACTCAAAGCATCCACCAAGCATAGAAAAACCTCTTTGTAACAGGACCCGCAAAGCCTGCTTGAGGACTCCACTGCCCCAGACCACCTCAGTGCTGATAGAGTAACTGGTGACAGCCTTTCTCTAAAATACAGTCTTTGTTTGGGTGGTTGTTCCGCAGTGAGTTCATGGAGATGTTTGCCTTGGCAAGTTTTCTGTGGCTGAGGAGCTTTCTTGTTTTGTAAGACCTCTGCTGTCATTACGGTTTTTTTCCTGTCCTGTTATTGTCATCTGTCTGTGGTACTACAGAAGCCCTGGTTGGAAAGGACCTCATGAGGCTATCTGCTTCATCCTCTTGTATTGTACAGCTGGAAGTGGGGTTTGTGTGACAGCATTCTTATGTGTTCAAGAAATGAGTTGCAAGAGGAAAGTCAGTCCAGAGCTTCATCAGGTCAGGCAATCCGTGCCAACAGGACAGCTCCCTTAAATGCTCTTAAGCCTCTCCTTACAGTGACAAACCAGATTAGGATCCCAGCTCTTGTTTTTTTTCTTCAAATCTCGGTATTGAATGACCTTCTCCTCTACAGAGATCTGACTGCTATAGTGTGCTTCAGAAAGGGGAAGGTTTTGCGCAGCAAAGGCAGCAAGTTTGTAAACATGATCATCATAGAATCATAGAATGGTTTGGGTTGGAAAGGTCCTTAAAGCTCATCCAGTTCCAACCCCCTGCCGTGGGCAGGGACACCTTCCACTAAACCATGTCACCCAAGGCTCTGTCCAACCTGGCCTTGAACACCACCAGGGATGGAGCATTCACAGCTTCCTTGGGCAACCCATTCCAGTGCCTCACCACCCTCACAGTAAAGAACTTCTTCCTTATATCCCATTTAAACTTCCCCTGTTTTAAGTTCGAATTTGTTACCCCTTGTCCTGTCACTACAGTCCCTAATGAAGAGTCCATCCCCAGCATCCTTATAGTCCCCCTTCAGACACTGGAAGCTGCTGTGAGGTCTCCACGCAGCTTCTCTTCTCCAGGCCGAACAGCCCCAACTTCTCAGCTGTCTTCATACGGGAAGCCTCATCACCCTTGTTGCCTCTTCTGGACTTGCTCCAATAGTTCCATGTCCTTCTTATGTTGAGGACACCAGAACTGCACACAATACTCCAAGTGAGGTCTCACAAGAGCAGAGCAGAGAGGCAGGATCGCCTCCTTTGACCTGCTGGTCACGCTGCTTTTGATGCAGCCCAGGATATGGTTGGCTTTCTGGGCTGCAAATGCACACTGCTGGCTCATGTATCCAGTGCTGATCCTGTGGGAGCCCCATTTGGGTAGGTCTCTGTGCAATACCAGAGTCTGCTTGAATGCTGGTGCCTCTGCATGGAGAGGTGTCAGCAGAAGCAGCAGCTCAGGTATTAGGGACAAACATGAGAATATGATCAGATAGAACATGAGTCTTAAGTTAGCAATCTGTGTGAGCCTGAGCCTCAGAGCTCTCCCTGGAGGTGTTTGAAATTGCATGGCTAAGTTCCTGGAATGTAAATGAATGTTTTCTGCTTCTCTGTGTGTATGATAACGTATTTGTCTGGTGGTGATGTTTACTGTTATTTGCTTGAAATCTGTTCTGGAAACACACTTAACCAAATAGTCGGCTTTGTGAGTGCTGAATGCTTTGATTAAAATGTTTCCAGTACATCAAGAATTAGAGGGACTTTTTGATGTTGCTTATAAGTTATTGTTGTAACTCACATTTTTTAATGTAATTTTAATTAGAAATGGAATTTAGAGGTTGGTTTCCATTCCTGTAGAAAAATGAAAATCAAAGGCGGCTTTTTCTACTCTGCATTTTCAGTTGCTTTCCTCAGGTGGCCTCAGTTTGTGGCCTGTGTGGCGATCTTATGTCCTATTGACAAGCAGGGGTGTTTTTGTGACTAGAAGAAAAGTGCATGGAAAGAATGAAACATCTATGAACAGACCAAAAGGTGCAACATTTCCCCTTGTTTCACTTTCCACATTGTCATTGCTGTGGATTTTCCTGCTGGGAAAAGCTCCACTTCTATATGCTGAGCTGGATTCTGGACAGGAGCTGTTGCAGGAGAAGACTTAAGGCTTTTCCTTCCTGCAGTTTATGCAGTTTCTTCCCATGTGGGTGTCTCCTGTCTCTCAAGGCTTTTCTTATTGCATAAGATGATTTTGTTTATAAGTAGACAGCAGGATGAGCATCTTCTAAATGTACCTGCTTACCTTTTAAACTCTGTATGTTCTAACACAACACATGGTGCGCTATTTTCTGTCTTTCGTCGTGTCATACTGCTGTTTCCATGTTATGCTTTGTTTCAGTTTCATGTTGTCATTTCATTGTCTCCTCAAAGTACTACAGTTCCTTTTTGATACTTTTAGTAGGTGTAATTTCTTTGGTGTTCGTATTTTAGCATGTTTTGCAGCCATAGACATGGATTGTTAATGAAAGCAACCATAAGAATCTGTTGGTGACAGCAGAGCTAGTATTAAGCCTTCTTACTTCTGATAGGTAGCAAAGCAGTGACCATCTGCCCTGATAATCTCTGAATCTGTTCCAGTTACTACACCTATGGTTAAAGTTCAGTTTCCACATGGATCTTGTACCCCATATGACACTGTTATTACTTGGCATTGCTGCCTCTTTTTAACCACAAACGGTGCAGGCGTTTTTCTTTGGTTCAGTTCAGTTTTCCTCATGTTTTTTACTAGTTCTCCTTTCTCATTCTCCCACATTTGTATTTATTTTGGCTTTTGAACCCCTTGATCTGTGTCCCCAGTCCTCATCCTCACAGACTTTGAAGAATTCTTGCTTTCTGGTTCTTTATGGGTTCTAGTTCCTGTTCTGAATGATGGTCAGCGCCTCCAAGTCCCAGTTACAATCCTGTGTGCTGAGATGACAAGTGGATGTATGAAAAGCAAGCAGGAGGAATATCATGAGTTATAGTTTGTATAATTGCCTGTTTAGGAAAATTTAATGTATGTGCATTTATATTCACATTTCTTTCTTAATATGAGCTATTTAGACTCTAAAACAGTGGTTCTTGTGAAGCTGATGGCAGCTTAAAGAGCCTTGGTTTACTATAAAAATACTCAACAGTGTCTCATGCCTCACTGGCAAAAATCCTCTTTTAATATGATTTCTTGTGTTCCATACTTACCCATTTGTAAGCTTGGCTGGTTTTCTCTAAAGGTTAAAGAAGAAAGAAAGCACATAATAATGTCCTCTTCCTATACAAAGCCTAACCCTGACGCTTTCATCTGCGAACTGATGTAGGTGATAATGGTGAAATCCATATGCAACACTTCATTTGTGCCTAGTGACTTGTATTCCACTGCAGTAATGACACTCATTGCCTACCAGTAGAATCTTTGCCCTTCAGTTAGGTGGGCAAAACCTAATCTTGTTAATGAACAGGGTGAGACAAGGAAAACCACTGATGATTTGCATGTGGCATGCCTGAGAGCTGGCAAATTGCTTGGGATTAATAGTGTGCTTTATTAAACAAGTACAGCCTTGCACAAAAATGAGGCCAGTGCAATTTCAGAGCTATTTTCCCTTCTGTTTCTAATCGTATTCCTTTCTTGTTACAGATATTTCAAGACTTCCCTCGCCAGCAGGTAAGTTCTCTTCTTTCATTTATGTCTTGATGTGGCAGCAAGCAGCTTTTAAGGGCTTGCTTGCAGTGTAGTCATGCTTTTATAGAATCAGAGTATTGGTTCTTCCTGGCACTGTCATGATGCTTAGTCATGTGGGGAGCTGAGGTCTAAACAAAAGCTGTTGAGGTACAGATTTTTGCCCTATTTAAATAGTGTATTTTGACAAGGGGGAGGAGGTAACTGAGATGTATTTATGTGCAGCTGTTAAATATGTGTGTGGTACAGTTAATGCTTGAAACGACTCAGCACAGCGTGTGATCCAGCTGTCAGAAAACCAGATTAGGAGCAGCCGCAAATAGTGTTAGTGGTGAATCAGAGGGACAATGTGCAAGGAAATGTGGATAAAAGGAGTCTCTGTGGGTGGTAGCAGGGAAAGTGACAGACACATTCACTTGGCTGTTGGTCAGAGGTGACTTCTGTAGGGGTTGGAAGGATCCCTCTGCTCTGTTGGACCCTGTGTCTCCTGTCAGTGTTGTTTAAAAGGGAAAACCCTCAGAACAATGACAACAAAACCACCAAAAACCTCAGCCCTACCAAAACCCCCAACCCCAGCAACCTGATTTTGGTCTAATTTGGTTATTAGCCAAGTATTAAGCTTTATAAATTGAATTGTGCTGAGGGCACAACTTGTGATGTAGAGCCTGGAATGAGGCTGTCTCCTTTTCCTTATGAGATGGGATTTATCTATCTATTCACTGTTTGTAATGTGAATTTAGTTGTAGTGCATGACTAGTGCACTTCTACTCCTGGTTGAGCAAGGGATTGGGTGTTTATTGTCAAGCCTTCTGCCTTTGTCCTTAGTCTGTGTTGGCAATTTTGCTTATGTATCCATTCTTTTATTTCTTCTTACTGAGATGTGCTTTGTATCTATCCACAAAATAGCTTTCACAGGAAGTATCTGAAGCACAATGGTACTGAGTCAATAGGAATCTGCTCCAGAGGCAGTTGCTCTTTCCCATTTGAATCAAATAGCAATTGCGATTGAAAGCCTGAGAGCTGATCTGCTGTCGTCTTTCCACAAGAAGTCTTGAGTGGCTGTGCTGGGGAAAAATCATGTCCAGAGCAGTCAGGAGATCTCTAAATGTGGCATAAGTTTGCTTTTAAGGAAGACATCTTTAAAGTGACTTTGAGTGCTGGGAGCGGTTGTCAGACAGGGAAGTGCTTGCGGAGAACACTGGGGAAATAAATGCCTGGTGTTTTGGGCAGGCTGACAGGAAGGTTGAGAGTTGTTGTGTGGTTTTTCAGCAACTTCTGAAACAAGGAAGTGTGGTGAGGCTTCTTCCCAGTTTCCTTTGGGATTTGAAGGGTTTGGTACTGTGAATCTGAGCCACGAGGAGATTATTCTTGTCATCTTGGGGGTGTGTGTGGAAGCGTCTTCGTCCTTTCTACCTGTGTCGTTGAGGAGCTGAGAGAAGGCAGACATTTGCCCAGCATTTTGAAATGGACTCTTCATCAGGGACTGTAGCAACAGGACAAGGGGTGATGGGTTCAAACTGAAACAAGGGAAGTTCAGAATGGATATGAGGAAGAAGTTCTTTACTGTGAGGGTGCTGAGGCGCTGGCACAAGGTGCCCAGAGAAGCTGTGGCTGCCCCATCCTTGGCAGTGCTCAAGGCCAGGTTGGACACAGGGGCTTGGAGCAAGCTGCTCTAGTGGAAGGTGTCCCTGCCTGTGGCAGGGGTTGGAGCTGGATGAGCTTTAAGGTCTCTTCCAACCCAAACTATTCCATGATTCTATGATGGCCTTTATGTGGCTGTTTCATCTGCCAGTAACACCAGTACAGAATTTAGGAGCACATTGAATGATGGAATTAAAATTCAAATGAAATTTGACAAATTGGAGAAATACCCAGGATAAAAGATAGAGTGCATTGGATAAAGATGAGGTTCTGCAACCAGAGGGGAAGTTTTAATCATCAGAACTTGTATTTACAATAAATAATGGCATTTTCTCATTTCATGTTTTGAAGAACTTTGTCTTTATTCTGGGTGCCACTTTTAGCAACGGACAATAGATGTCACTAGAAAAGCTCTCACTTCTGTCACCTGGTTTTAGTACTCTAGATTTGCATCATAATGTTGGGGGTTTTGCAGTGCTTGAAGACTTTGCAATAAGGAGACTACTTAAAGTGGTCTTTCTTATGGTGTCTTGTTTGGGCTTCTATTCCATGCACATTTGTTATGGTCAGTGGTATATCAGGGTCACTGAGAACGGTTCCTATTTTGCTTTGATTTCCTAGCAAGGTCTTCTTGTAAAGAAGGATTGATATGCTGTGGAATGCGTTAGTTAACTCCTTGATCGGGAGAGGTATCCCACATTATTCCATCACTGCTTTGCAGTTTATGGGTAACTTGGTTTTTCACTACCTTGTGATTGAGGCCATGGAGATGAATGGTGAGAATATTTGGAATATGAACCAGTGAGGGCTTGGAGGGCAACATCTTAAACTATTACTCTTTCAGAGATGGACAGAGAACACTGTACTTGTGTCTCTGTGTGAAGTTGTCACGGAACATGAGTGTGTGCCCAGTATGCCTGGATGAATTAAAGACTAGTTTCCTTCGGTAAATGCAGTGAAACTTTGTCTTTTGGCACTGTTAGGATTAAAACCAATCCCTCCTGGATTTTGTCACTCTCTGAACTTAAGCTATAGCGACTGTGGTTCAGGTGACTTTTCTTTAGACTTGGTCCTTTGTTCTTGATCCTGTGGTGCAAATAAGTATTCATTCAGAGTGAAGAAATAGTAAAGAAGCAAGAAGCTTTACTGAAGAGCTACACCAGATAGGTGCAGGAGAATAAAGACAATAGAAGAAATGAGCATCTACTGGTATTTCAGTTAAAAATGGAAATTGGTGTTCTTATGAATCTGTTATTTCTAAAAGCTGGCCGCCTTCTGGATTTGAAGCTGCTGGGCACAGCCCTTTGAGCCTGACAGTCCAGATGCTTTCAGGTCATCTCACTGTCCATTTATTTAGTCCAAACTTCATTGGTTTGTCTGTTAAGGTGTTGTCATGGGAAACAGTGTTGAAAGGTTTGCTAAAGTAAAGAGAAAGCACATCTCCTCCTCCATCCGGGTAGTACTTTCATCATAGAGCTCCCTTAGGTTGGCGAGGTATGACTTTCCCTTCAGATATCCATGCTGACTACTTCTGGTCACCTTCTTGTCCTCATACATTTAGAAATGGCTTCCAGGGTGATTTGTTCCATCACCTTGTCAGGAATGGAGATACCTGTACCTTAACAGCCTGTAGTTACCCAGACCCTCCCTCCTTGTTCTTCCTGAAAACAGGAGTTCCATTTGCTTTCTTCCAGCTCTCAGGAACCTCACCCATTTCCCATGACTTTATGAAATGGTTTATAGATGAGAAACTTGCCCTGGAAGCAGACCATTGGTTTTTTAGGAATATGCATAGGGATTGAGGAAATAGGAGGAGATGGGGTAGAAGGAAAGAATTTTTAATGTAAAGTATTCAGAGTAGGATTTAAACAGAAATTCAGGACATAAATCAGGAATTTTGGGAATGATGTGGCCCCCCAGTAACTGCTTTCGGCTGTGTTGATGCTCAAAGAAGGTGAAATTTGATGTATTTATTGCTTAATGAGACTATGACATGGTACATGAGGAAGTGTAGGGAGTAGGAGTCAATGATGTGAAAGGTCCTTTGAGTCCTGTGCCCAGGGTTCCTATAAAGGTGAAGAAGCTGGGTTAATAGTGTGAGAGTTTAAAACAAGCAATGAAACCCACAGCAGTTTAGCACATTCCTGTATCATTTCCTGGCTGTAGCTCTGGCTCCCGTGGTTTTGGGGGACATACTCCTGTGAGGACTGTTCTTGTTTGCTCCTGTGCAGTCATCTCGGCATAGAAGAATTCCAGTAGTCAAGGGAGCATCATTGTGTCAGTTAAATATATACTGTGTAAGGTTTTGTCCTTCTTTGTTCTATTTCAGTGCTGTTGTAGGACAAATTGGAATTTATCTGCTTCCTTTGAAATTAATATTATGGGTTATGTCTTTAGAATGGGAATTTTGCAGTTTGGAGGGATAAGGATGCTCTTCTGGGGGAAAAAATGGTCAACTTCTTCATGCAAATGACAGAAATAGGTGTTCTCTTTTTGGGAAGGGAAACGGCCGGGATAGAAGCTACTGAATTTTATGGGGCTTTGTCAGTAGTAATAGCGGAGGAATTGCAGGAGGACTTAGAACTCTGTACTACATGCTGTCAAAAGATAAGTAAGTTGTCATGTTTTGCTTAGAAGAGGATGCTTATTTGCTATGACAAGATGTTTACCTGTTCTGGAGTCAAGGGAATACAGACTTGAAGTGCTCATTTGTGAGTGGTGTGCTGTTAAGTATTCTCTTTCATTCCGTTTGAAACAAAAAGGGTGTCTAGGACTGCACTGGCAGCTCAAATGCAACTGAAGCAGTCTGTAAGTGATGTGAAGAGAGTTTATTCCACACTGTTCACCCAAACCTATGTTCTTGATGACAAACTGGCTGGTGATGGTAGTGCAGAAAAAGCTGAAGGGACATTGATAAAGGTTATTCAAGCAATGTGCTTGATCTAGATCTGGAGTAGAGTCTTGTCTGGGCTCTACCAAGAGATGTGACATTTAGCATATTTCTGCAGAAGAAATTCTAATTCATGGAATCATAGAATGGTTTTGGTTGGAAGGGACCTTAAAACTCATAGAGTTCCAACCCCCTGCCACAGGCAGGGTCACCTTCCACTAGACCAGGTTGCTCCTGTCCACCCTGGCCTTGAACACTTAATTCTTTGGACTTAGGGAGCAGCCACATAAGAAATGCTCTTGTCACAAGTGGAAGTTGCTGTTGACTTGCATTGGAGAGGTGGAGCTGGTGCACTCATTTCAATGGGTACCTTTGTGAAGACCTTACTGAGTGTTCCTGTCCAGCTCAATATGGAACAAATCCTGCTTGATCAATACATCCTGACAGTAGCAGAGCAGATAGACTGTGGTCTGCTTTGTACTTGGTGTGTGCAAACAGGGAACTCATTTCCAGTACTGTAGTTAAGTGTCAGCTGGAGAGTGTTGCTTTTATGTTTCAAGACAAGGGGCCATGGGTTCAAACTTAAACAGGGGAGGTTTAAGTTGTATCTAAGGCAGAAGCTCTTCCCTGTGAGGGTGCTGAGGCGCTGGCACAGGGTGCTCAGAGAAGCTGTGGCTGCCCCATCCCTGGCAGTGTTTAAGGCCAGGTTGGACACAGGGGCTTGGAACAACCTGCTCTAGTGAAAGGCGTCCCTGCCCATGGCACGGTGTTGGGACTGGATGTGCTTTAAGGTCCCTTCCAACACAATCCATTCTAAGGCTGGCTGTACAAGTGTGCTCCTGGTCATTACCATGGGACACTGTGTGCTTGCAAATTTTAGAAGCACTTTTTAAGGGTATTGGGTGAAGGATTAGGATCTTACAGAACTATTTTTGCTGTAGTGTACGATTTTGTAGTTTACATAAGTTTGGCAGCCTTGCAGGTGGAGGACAGGGAGCTGTAATAAGGGCATCAGGATATTACGAATGAGTGATTCTGGTGCTTCTTTAGAACACACACAGCCCTCAGTGGCAGACACTCCAAGTGTCTTGTTCTGGTGGAGAATTGCTTAAGGAAAACATGAAGTTTGTAAAAACTGAAGAAGTGAATAATTATGGTACATGAGCACGAGACGTGAAGTTTCTTGGATGATGGCATTGGAGATGCTTCCTGTAGCATCAGTGTTAGTACCTAAAGGTTTCATAGAAGCAAGTGTGAAGTAAAGGAAGGGTGGGGATGACAGCGTTACTAAAAGCAAGGTTCTGAAAATCAAGCTGGATCTTGTAGAGTTGGTTTATATAAAATGTAAGTTGTTTGAGTGTGTTTTTTGTTCTTTGAGACCTGGGTTGGGAGTGCCGTGGGATCTGCTCCCAAAATACACAGGAGCTTGTTTGAAGTAGAACAGCAAGGGCTGCAGTGAAGCTGGAGGAAAACATTGCATGGCTGAACTTTTATCAGCTACTTTGTTATAAGTAAAATGACCCTGAATAAAAGACTCTGTGAGCTTCTCATTAGTTTGTTTTTGCATCCTTGACAGCTCTTAATGTTCCACCGCTCGTCTCGTGTAGCTGGCGGATAGCTTTTGTATCTCAAGGTTTCTTTGCTCAGCAGAAATCTGGGAAAATTGTAGATACTGTACCCGTGACATCTCCCCTCCTTCCTTTTCTTATTTCATGACTTGCAGACCGGTTTGTGTTGGAAGGGACCTTAAAGCTCATCCAGTTCCAACCCCTGCCATGGGCAGGGACACCTTCCACTAGAGC
>WYDI02031516.1:0-14973 GCA_009867235.2 Psittacus erithacus
TAAAAACATTGGTGTTATCAGTGCTGTTCCCAGACCGAAAGTCAAAAACACAGCACTGCACCAGCTACTAAGAAGGATAAAAATGACTGCTACTGCTGAACCCAGGACAGTAGGTAATTTCAGAATCCAAGTCTGACGTCATCTTGCTAGTGTTTTAAAATACGGTGACCTCAAAGCTGGTGCATGTTTCTGAACTCAAGTCAGCATTTCTCTTCCTTCTGGCATTGCTTTTGTTCTGATAAATAAGAATATTGCCTGTAGGCTGGGAAATCTGCACTGATACAGATTTTATAAATCTGTATAGCAGGTCATCACACTGTTACAGGTATAATGTGCAGCCACTCTTCAGTAACCCATGCACCCCTCCAGGAATCACAGCAATAATGATAACAAGAAACAGAAAGGATTCACTTTTCTAAAGTCCCCATGTCTAGTGTCATTAAATACCTTAGAAACATGAAGAGGTTCTTAAAAGTTCAGTTCTTAAAAGCAGCCTATAAGAAATATAAGAAGAGACTTTTTTGCAGGGCATGTTGTGATAGGGCAGGGGGTAATGGCTTTAAACTAAAAGAGGGTAGATTGAGCCTGTATGTGAGGAAGAAATTTTTTACAGTGATAAAATACTGGCACAGGTTGCCCAGAGAGGTGGCGGATGCACCACCCCTGGAGACCTTCAAGGCCAGGCTGGATGTGGTTCTGGGCAACCTAACCTAGTTGCAGACGTCCCTGCTCATTGCAAGGGTGCTGGACTAGATGAGCTTTGAAGGTTCCTTCCAACCCAAACTATTCTGTGATTCTATGTCTGTGAAAAACAAGCTCTAGGTCAGCATCATCCAACTAGAGTACAGGCATTTAACTAGTGTTCATTTTGAATGGATTTTGTTGCCTGAGATATTTTACAAGCATCTGGGAAAATTTTAGTTTCTTACTGTTGTAAGTTATTCAAACTATGCTAGTTTATGAAAAGTCACTCTTCAGAGGCACATCTGGTCTGTGGATTACAGAAATGATAATTAGCACAACTCTAATCAGCTTCAGTTTATTCCACCTCAAACTTATACAAAGTTTTAAGAATATATTCTCAACCAGCACACTAAAGAAGATCATCATGTAATTACTTCAATGGTTAGAGCTTTAAGGGGTCTCTAAGTCTCAATGCCCCTTCATGTCAGAGGCAACTGACTGACTTCTAGTAAATATTTTACTAACATAATATGTGCAGGTTTATTTTTTGCAATGAACAAAGCACACCCTTAATTTCTCAAAACAAATCATAACTCTCTTGTTTACATTTCTGTCACTCAAAGAAAAAAGTTTTGCCTTGCTGCTCTATTTTGTGTTAAGAACAAATTATAATAACAAATACAATTCCCCACTGATTTTTTTTCCCCGTCACTTTTTCCTCAATTCTTTCTTGCTTAAAATGCCTGTCAGTACTTTTAAAAGTTTCTTCTATCTCCAACAAGACTGGCCTTAGGCTGTTGCTTGACAGAGACACCCAGGATACCTCCATCACTTCATAGGTAGCAGCTGTCACCATCCCAATGCTCCTTTTGTTAGGAAAAGTGTGTTGCTACTTGTTCTGCTTCTAGTTGTCGTAAATTTGTATAACCAGGTTGCTTCAACACGGTAGCATCACATGGTTCAACTCTTCAACAGCTTATTAAAAACAACAAGAGATGGTCTTACAAGTATGCCAACTTTGTTACTTAGGTTTCTGGTACTTTTTATTAAAATGTTGACTTTTAACTATGCAATCATTAGCACAGGATAATATATAAAAAGGGTGCAAGTGTTTAAAAAGAAATAGAAAATGTCACTTAATCCAATACTACCTTACTTTCCTCACAGCTACCCTTACATATATATATCTGCATTCTTGGAATGACTCAGTATGCCACCAAACTTAAAAGAAAAAAAGCAAGGACTTCTTGAAGATAATTTAGTCTAGACACCTAATTCAGCATCAAGAACTGCAAAAAAACCCATCCTAAATTATGGTGATTTCTCTATCTGAGGCAATAATCAATGTTGTCCCCCTCAATAAAGTAAAAACTTATGGAAAATACAAATACCTTTAGCAAAACAGTTCCCTAGACCAAACCGAGGAGGTAATTTGAAAAAAGAATAGTTTTACTTACATTTTTTTCCATTAATTGTGGGACAACCTAAACTGGCAATGGCTGGAGATTAGATGTTGCCCTTAAAACAGTAGTGCATAAGAAATCTCCATTTCCTCATTTTCCCACAGATGCACTAAATTATGGGAATATTTAACAGTATTTAACAGTATAATTCTTCATTTTGCCCATGCTAAAATATAAAAGTCCTTACCATTTCACTTAAAGTTCCACATTCCAATCACTAATGTTCCCAAATCTTATTTTAATTGAAAACTAAAGCTGAAGCCCAGTGCTCTGAGTCCTTCTGAGAGGAGACTGGCTACAAAGGCTCGTGCCTCCACTCCAGCTCTCCTATATTTAAGCTCAAGATACAGCCACTGTTACCACTGTTTCTTCTTTTAGTAAATCTTGAGATATTATTCAAGAGTCAATAAAAACCACAACAAGAAATTCATATTTGTCCATCTGTGCATTTGGTAAGCATAACAACAAACTTGTTGATTTGATACCATGGGGCAGGAGTAAAAACAAAGACTGGCCAGTGAAGTCTTTGTACATAATCGATCATACTAATTATCTTGTAGGGCCAAATTTAAATTCTAAGTATTAACTTTTGGTCATCACAGGTGGGAAAGATAAAGTCTTTCTATAAATAAAGAAGCAAGAATAAGTAGGTTCCACAGAGGAGAAGCACTGGATTTGTAACAGTTACTATGTGCTTATAGCTTTGCATACTCAAGGGGCTGTTCACCCCCATGTAACTGAAATAACTGGTCTGTGACATTATTCTATAGGTAATGGTTTTCCATAGACACACTGTATTTCTGTGGATGTCATGGTATGATGCCATCAATACTGTGAGTTGCTGCAAAATCATCCCCTCAGTTGTAATAAAAGCCTTAGAGAACTCCCCTATTGTACGGCTTCAGGGTCTTTCCTCACCCCCCGTCGCCTCAAACCATAATGAGCTATATGCTACATAAAGGCTAAAAAATCCAATTCCTCTTCTTCCAAAAAGCATACAACACTATTACCTGAGCTACCATGTAATCTCAATTCTATGTTACTGGGACTTTAAACACATGAAGAAGCAGACACGATAGCAGGCACAGTCTCTGGACCAGATCTTTGGCCTTCAGCTATATGGGAGTTATTAAACTCACAGCAGTTTAAAGCAGCTCAAGGTCTCGCTCATTGCCATTTTCAGAGTCAGAAGACAAAAAGTTATGCCTTGTGGCTTCTGTCTTTCTTCAGATCCTGTGTTTGCCAAAGATCTGGATCATCTCAATTTACTATCTTGTTTCTGTCAGCTTCTCCCTTTAAGCCTTTAATTGGCTTTGGTCTTGAAACTTTACAAAGCTTTTTAAAACCTGTTGTATGAGCCCCCTTCTTTTAGTTACTTGGAAAACAGAAAAAGCGGCTTAGTTTGGTAGGCTTGTGAAGTGGCTTGAGTGACTGAATGTGGCTTTCTTTGTGGCAATACCTGTAGAATGGAAAGAAGAAAGAGGAGAACAAGGAGGGCAGTGAAAAGAAATATTTCTGAGTAAAGCAATCAAGACAAAAGACAACAAAGACAAAGCTATAGTTGTAAGGATGAGGTATTTTATACTGTATAGAAAAAGACATATCTTTATGGCTTGCAATATTATGCATCTATATACACCTCATTTACAAAACTAGTCCTTTCAGTTGGCCTTCCTGACCTGCCCTATGGCCTTCATTTTTCATGCCATCTATATAATATTTTTAATTAGGCACACTGAGGCCAAGCACTTAGGCTTTTAAAGGATTAGACATCTATGCAGATAATGACAACTGTAGTTGCATTAAGTAAGATTTAACACTCCTTCTGAAGAGATACAAGCTTCATATTTTACGGAACAAGAGAAGTTCAACTGACAGAAGGCAGAAAACTTCCCAAGGGGCAAATTACTTCATGATTGTTCACTAAGGAGATCCTTTTGCCTTCTTTAAATATGATGCTAGACTGCATCACAGATAAAATACCAGACACCATGAATCCATCTAAGTGTTTGATCCCATATTCCACATACGAACAAGGACTATTTTAACTAACACTAACTTATTTCTGTACTTGATATCTCAGAGCTTTATGGCTCTTCCTTTTTCTGTACTACAGCCAGTTAAGGCAGTAAGATCCATTGCCTGAAGCCTATTACTATTCCATCATCTAACCATGCTACACTGGTAGTAATAATTAAAAAGTATAATCATGATATTAAAGCCCATAGATGGTAATTCTACCCATAAACACAGGTGTATAATTTGAGTTTTTAAACATATTTATCATAATAAAAGGTATTAGTAGTAATTGTAGTGCATTTAAAGCGGGACTAATGTACATGTTATTTATGTCAGTCATGCTATTTTTCTTTAAAAAATGGAAAAGGTCACCTCATTTTTCTCCTTCCACCTCTAGCTAAAAACTTTCTTTTGCCAGCATGTCATCAGCTGTAAGGTAGTTGCTTACTGCACTGTTCAGACTTTATCATTACATAGTGCTTACCCTTGTGGCTTTCTCACCTGGTGTGTCTGAACTGGACTGGTATTACAAAGCATAGGAGAAAAGATCAGTTTATGGACCAGTAATCTGTACTAATCAGGGTCTCAGTCCAGATTTTTTCTTCCAAATTTCAGGTACATTGCCATGAAAATAATAATGAGGTAATAATGAGGCAATGTGTTACTGGGATCTACCTTTAAGAAGATAAGTTGCATACAATCAATCTACAATCAACACACAGGGAAATACATGTATCTCAGCAAGTAAGCAAGCATTGGTTACCTGGACTGCCCAATTTCTCTTTATTTTGAAAAGTTCTGAACTCATGAAAGAAAAATTTATTGATGGAAAGGGATGCTGCATTCCAGGAAGAGAGATATGGGAGGCCACATCATCCTTGAAAGACCAGCTTTCCAAAATTTATGTGGACATATGCTCACCAGTAATCACTTAAATTGGGTTCATAATACTTTTTTTTTGCACCAGATTTAATTCAGGAGCAGCACTAACATCCAGATAGGTCCAGAGGTGGAATGAGTCTCTATGGAAGAGTCTCTTCAAGGGGCGCAGCTGAGTTTAACTATTAAAGATGGTAGGCTAGCCTGCTCTTGCCCGGGCCTAAGGAGAGAAAGGGAGCGTAATGCAGTGCTAACCATTTACATATCTGCATATCTGAGCTTTCACAAGTTTGAGCCTTTAAAAATAAAAGGTCTACATGAACACAGTTTTTTTCAGTTTAAGTAAAGTAAAATATAAATATGTCACCTTCATTATATATATTAATTGTTCCACCTCCAAACTATGCCATTCTTGTGGTACAAATTGCCGCATTTAGGTTTAACTGTCTCAAGAACAAGGATAGCAGACCAAGTACCATATGCAACTTATTTGGTCTGAAGAAACACACCTTCTACACAAAACCACAATTTCATTGTTACTCGTTAAAATCTTAACAGTCTAACGTTCATAATCCAAATTATCCAATTATTACAGCTCATGGCAAATACTAATACAGCTAAAATAGATACACACAAAACTTCTAGCGTTTCTTCCCCCTTTTTCTTGTGTTAATGCTCACCCTTCCTACGCTGCTTGGGCACTGAAATGCAGGGGAAAAGAGAACGTGTCATGAATGGAGCCCTGCAATTCACTCATAAGTGCATATTGTAGTAGCATGGTCAGTCATCAGTATCTCAAGTCAATGTCCTGTTATTTCTTCACTAGCCTTCAAGTTGTGGTTTCCCAGTAACATATCTAGTGTTTAAACAGCACATCACATCCACATACACATCCTTATCCTAGGTTGTTTAAATTTCAATATACAAACCAAATAATCTTTTAGAGCTATTAAGGCAACCTCTTGTCACCAATATCAGCTAGCTAAGCAACATGATTGGTAAGTTATCAATATTACTCCACAGAAGGATGTACATTATCAGTATTATTCTGCAGAAGGACATACTGGTTTTGCTATAGAGAGGTCTAAAATAAAAGGAATATGAAGATAGTGACCTGGGTATGTTTTGTTGTTGGTCTCACAAAAATCTAGTGCTGGGACCCTGACAGTATTTCTGCATCAGCGGGGAGGTTTGGCTGGCAGAGCTCAGGCCCAACATAAAGTAGCCAGTAGCCTTGAAAGAAAGAGAAGCTTCAGTGGAGGCTCTCGATGAACAGCTCTGCTAACAGCTGCTTTTACCTTGGGCTTGTGTGCTTGTTCCTTGCTTGAATGACATTGGAAGTGCACTGCAACCATGCCTGTGCCTGGTCACGTACCCTGTGATCCAAAACCTGACCTATCGCTTAGGCTTGACTCTCTTGATTGAGCTCACACCTGCCTTATCACCATGAACTTCCCCAAAAACTCATCTTTTGGCTCAGCTTGATTACTGTCCCTTGGACCTGCTCTTCACATCTTGCTCAAGTACAGCCACCTTTGCTGGTAAGGTCACTGCCTCTGCCTACCCTGTTATGCTAAGGTCCCAGCACCCTTTCCCTTTGGAGCAGCCTAAGCTTGATGCCCCTGGCAGCTAGGTACAAAAAAGCCAACGAGATTGCATAGCCTGAGGCACCTGGGGCACATACTTAATGGAGAAGTTGTGGATTCCTCTCCCAGCCTGAGCTAATGCTTAACCTAAAATCTGCAAACCTTAACTGAAGAAGAAATAAAATTTAGGTTCCCTTGCTATGCAACTAACTTTCCACAGGTTAGCAAGCAAGTTCATCCTTTTCCCCTTTCTCTTCTGTACCTGAGTAGATCTTTAATTATTCTCTGTAAAGTAAAATGGTTTCAGTGAACAAGGTTAAGAGAGTCCTATAACCTTGTTACCATAGGAGTTAGAATTGGCATACAAGATAGGATTGGTAAATTCAAATCCCTTCAGGCAGGCATAAGAAACTGCAAGTGAATTATCTAACTACCTTTAGTGAAAATGGGAAAGCATTTATTCTGTCTCTTAGGATTAGTCTATTAGATGTTCTTTAAAAATACTGTTAGATTTGAGTTTGTAGGCAGGAGGCCCAAAGCTCTACTTCTACCTTCTTAAACTCGTAGTAAGAGGTATTTTAATAAAGCCTGACAATATTCAGGCTTATGCAGTCACAGGAATGCACAGGATGAGAATTTCACAGGTTAGGCAACTTTATCAGTAAAAAAATTAGAAAATAATGGACTTACGGTATCTCCAGGGTTAAACAGTAAATGAAGAGGAGTTGTGGATATTTCATATCTGGGTTTATACATTTCTAGCAGAAGACAGAAATTAACTAACACACTTCTATTCCTGATATACTTCACAAAATTGCACAGGATGCCTGCTGAGATTTAAGAGACCTGCATAAAGTAACTCTTTACCTTTAACTACTTCAGGGTCTTAGAAATTTTCTTCCCAATACTAACTAACTGTTGAAAAAATATCAAGTGATGTTCCCCAAGTCACAAGTTTAAATTAATTAAGTGTATACCATAAAAATAACTATTATAATAAGAATACCTTATTTTTTTTATCCTGTCTTCAAAATGTCATGTGCATTTGTGTTATTCCAGAGAGATACCAAGATAAAAACTTACTTTTGAAAAAAGTAACTTAACTTTTTGAAAAGTGGTAAAACTGCAAATGCAAGACTTCTGATTAAAAAACCCAAAGAGCTGGAGATAAAAAATTGTATTCATAAAAATTAATCACATTTCTAAAATGCAGGATGAAAAAGTATTTAATTTCTTTTTGGTGATCAAGATGAAAGGCCATATTGTTGACAGAAATTGCAAGGTGATATTTTAGAAATAATTTTATTACTGAAGCTGAGTTTTGGTCAGTTAAGCATACCTAGTTCTAGTACAACTGCTAGGTACATTATGCAGCAAAGTTTCTTATCCAGTTATGCTGCACTGTACAACCCCACGTGCTCCTGGCAGAATATTTCTGGTCCTGCAGGGCATATGCTTCAAGGAGTACAAACCAGATGCTCATGTTCACAGTGGGAAAGAGGTTTTAAACAACTTAAGTTTTCTTTACAAGAGTAAAATAGAAGGATCTCTCTCTATGCCCTTTCCAGTCCATGGGTAACCGGCAATCATTGGATAGGTTCAGATGAGTTTTGTCTTTGCATAAAAGTATATTATTCCTGCTCTTTTTCCTTTCCTTCTCACCTATGATTCTGTGTATCCAGCCAGCAACATGTATGGGTTTTTCTGTAACTCATAATGCTGGCTTTCTATAGGAAGAGGAATGGTGCTGAGCAGGAAGGAGCTTAAGTGCTTTGAGTTTTACTGAACATTGGCTTGCTTCAGTGCGAAAGGCTAGGCTTGAGGTTCAAAGAAATTACATACAATCAATCTCAAATTAAGGCCATAAGGGTACTAGGCAGTGAGCCGGAAGAAAGATTGGCTGGCCGAATGAAAGAGGGAATTAAATCTGCTTCTCAGTAAAAGTGAATTGCTACTTTGTGTTGAATAGTTAAGTAATAGAGAAGTGTGAAAGAAGACAAGAAAAAGGTGAGCCCAGAGTTCAAAGATCATCCAGAGCTAGGGTCTCTTTCTCTCAGCTGATAGAAATATGTTGTCTCTGGCAAGTAGAGACTTCAGTCTCCTACCAGCCATGAATACAGACAAAATTGGGAAACAAAAGTTGATTTTTCTCACAGGGGAAAGATCAAAGCTCTGTCAGAGACAGGTTTCCTATTTTCTAAAGAACTGACTTCCCCAGAAGATTAACTAAAGGGAGACTAGAAATTGAAAAGAACAGATCAGATTCCCAGGCAAATACTTTTTATCTTTTCCTAGGATATGAAATACCCTAGGATTTCCCTGTGAGAAAAAGAAAGGAACTGCTCATCGTTTACATTTCTCTCAGCAAAATCTTTTTATGCTCAGTAGAGTATTTCTCTGATTACACTTCTGCCTTTCACAGTCATCACAACACAGTAAATAGAGAACAACAGGTTTCTATTTGCAACTTCACACACACAGAGATACATCTTTTGTCACAGAGTCCAGTTTGTCTTTCACATGCACCTCTAAAGCCAAACCAACCCAAATTTCAGGGAAATCTGATGTCTCTAAGTGTCAGGAATTCTGGTTTAGATTTCATACAAATCCAAAACTTTTAGCAAGGCTTTGCATGTTAGTCTATCAAGAGACCTGCTTTACAGGTTTCAAAAATGATTTGCATCTATCAAGTCAATACAATTTTCATCAGCTGCAGGAATTGCCTTGGAGATCCTCTATCCAACAAGCAACCAGCTTTGCATATCCAGTTTGTCTGAAATGGTAAAATAATCTGTATCAGCCAACAGTTCTAGCTACTACTTAACTACTAGCTTAGTTAAGTAGTAACTTTTAACTACTAGCTAACTAATTCTAGCTAACCAACCATTTGCATTCCCATCTTTCTAAAGCTAGATACTATCAGCAATCCTCTATTGACTGGCTGCAAGTGATGCTCCATTTTATTTACTGAAGGCCACTGAAGAAAACTGAGCTGCATGAAGTAAATAGGAAGTGTTTACAGACAGACATGTATTCTAGGATGACTTTATAACTGAAATAAGGACATAACTGAGAAGGGACAAAAAGATCAACCCACAGCTGAAAATTTCTTTTCAAGTGAGATTTGATGATCTGAGATCAGTTCATCAAATAGAACACTGCTGTTCAAAGGAGATTACGAAAATCAATCTCAAACTTAAAATCAGGAGTTTTGCTGATAGAATTTTGGAATTTTTTTTAATTTGAGCCATCTGTCTGCCTCTGAACAGTTGTGCACTGGCAAGTTATCAGGGTGGTTCTGTGAGTAATCCTTCTCTTTCAGGAAATCTTTCCAGGCTGAACATTGGGGATCAAATTATTAGTCGCTGAACATATATGTCATTGCATCCAGAAAACAGTTGTGATTGCTTGATAAAAATAGAAACTCTGCAGAGTCAAATATCACAGTAGCTATGGAGTGCAAAGAATACAGCTTTCAGTTGAACCCATGTTTGTCTGCATTCCACTTATGCTGTATGATAGGGTTTTATGTTCACACACTGGCTATTCTACACCATCACAATGGTCGTGGGACCTGGATCCCACATCTAGAACACAGTACAATGACATAGCCTATGTGTGTCTGTATTTGTGGGGTTTTCCCCCAGGATAACTGTTTCAGCCATTGCAAAATGCAGACATCTTTTTCTACCTTGCTGATAATTTCCTATTTCTTTTAATATCTAGGTCACTCAGAACCTCCTCTATGGGGTTTGCATGGTGAGGTTTTGGTAGCAAGGGGGCTACAGGTGTGGTTTCTGTGAGAAGCTGCCAGAAGCTTCACCTGTGTCCGACAGATACAGTGCCAGCTGGCTCCAAGATAGACCCACCGCTGGCCAAGGCTGAACCTGTCAGCAATGGTGGTAGCAGCTCTGGGATAGTGTATTTAAGAAGGGACAGTGGGGGAACCCTGCTGCACAACAGCAGCAGAGAGAGGAGTGTGAATATGTGACAGAAATAATGCTGCAGACACCCAGGTCAGTGCAGAAAGAGGGTATGAGGTGCTCTGGGCACCATAGCAGAGGTTCCCCCTCAGCCCATGAACGGCCATGGTGGAGCAGATATCCACCTGAAGCCCCAGGACAATCCCATGCCAGAGCAGGGGGATACTGAAGAAGGCTGTGACAATGTGGGAAGCCTGCCCTGAAGCAGGCTCCTGGAAGGAGCTGCGACCCTGTGGAGAGAGGAGCCCACACTGGAACAGGTTTGCTGCAGGACCTGTGACCTCGAGGAAGGGATTCATGCTGCAGCAGTCTGTGAAAAGCTGCAGCCCATGGAAGGACATGTAGAAGTTCATGGAGGACTGTTTCCTGTGGGAGGGCTTCCACACTGGAGCAGGAAAGAATGTGAGGAGGAAGGAGCAGCAGACAGAATGTGTGATGGACTGACCATACTATATTCCCCATCACCTTGCACTGCCTGAGGGGCAGAGATAGAGAAGACGAGGAGTGAAGTTTAAGCTGGGAAGAAGGGAGGGGTGAGGGAAAGGTGTTTTAAGATTTAGGTTTATTTCTCATTATCTTACTCTTATTTGATTAGTAATAAACTGATTTCCCAAGTCAAGGCTGTTCTGCCTGTGACAGTAATCAGTGAATGATCTTTCCCTGCCCTTATCTCAGTCCATGAGCCTTTCGATCTACATTCTCTTCCCTGCCCAGCTGAGGAGGGGAGTGATAGAGCAGCTTCGGTGGGCATCTGGCATCCAGCCAGGGTCAACCCACACTTCCCTGTATTGTTCTGTTCCAGTGTTGCTTTCGCCCTATCTTCCTGTCCTGCCCTAGTTGTTTTTTTCTTTTATCCACCTATACCATTAACTTTTACCACCCACTATCCCTTCACCTAGCAGGAGAAGCCTTATAAACACAACTGGAATTGTCCACCTCATTTTGGTCCCAACACTGGTGCAAAGCTGGCCCCCTAGTAGCAAGTAGACAGAGTGTTGTCTACTTCTTTCTCTTTCTGTTGCTTATTCCTTGCATATGTTTGGTACAAAGAGAATCCTAAGTGAATTTAGATTTAGCATGTCAGAGCCCTATGACTCTCCTTTGATGCACTGAGACTCAGGCAAGGGCATCTTTTCACAAGTGTGATGAAAGATACCATATGTGATTCAAAACTTGTAGATAATGGACATGGTAAATTTTCATGACAAAACAGTTCTCAGATTTCATTGCTATTTGAAATCTAGTCGAACCAGTATTTCCCTAGGATCCCTAGAGCAAAAGATGAGTTATTTTGGCTAATGAGGACCTCCTGTATAAAAGATTATTCCACATAATTTCACCTTCATAGACTTCATCTTCACCATCTTCACATTTCAGATCAAATCTGTTGGGTATTGCAGAAAAACAACCAACTGAAAATGTATTCTTATAAGGGTATGTTAACAAGCAACCTTGAAAGTAATCAATAAATGCTTCCTCAGTCACCTTTTGCATCACGTATGTGCAGAGAATTTCCATGCAGAAGACAGTGTGGACCATCTGTCCTGATCTCCTTCTCTAATCTGTCATCAGTTTGCCACTTATGTATAGTTTACAATATTAATTTCATGCCAATAAAATCTGTAAACCACATCATAAAGCTTTATTCTCTATATATTGATAGACTGATAGCAATTGGCAAGCTTAAGCATTTTCACTATAATAATACTTATTTCAGTCATAAACCTTTAACATGTTTTTTCATCCACTTGGCCCTGTGTAAACTAATAATCCTGAGCAATTCCCTCTACATTATACTATTCATGAGCATGAAAGAATCTGAAACACAGTGGGTCGTCCTTTCACCTCCAGTGAAAATGAATTGCCATTAACATGCAGAAGCCCAGCAAACAAGGCTCTGTCTGGAAAGAAAAATACTGTTGTGCTTAGTTAAAAACAACTACTTGTGTTAACACAATAGATGAAATAGAACTAATGTTTCATTTTCACCAGACAACTATTCACAATACTTGATCTTCAGAATAAAAAACTTCATCTCTGATTACACATGCCTTCAACAGTAGAAAAACTAGCTAATAAAAAAAGCATCTATTGAAAACTGCTTGCCTGAAAAATATTCTCAATTCCTACTGATGGAATAAAAAATTCACCTGATTACTGTATTGCTCACTTTTATCGCATGCTTCCACTTGCTGTTGGAGTAATTTTCACTTTCACAGATACTAGAACAACGCAGGAACATAGAAAAACAAAATGAAATTATGATTTTTTTGTATCAATTAGAAGCCTTTTTCTATCCTTTTAACTCCCTCGGTACTTGTCCAATAATGAATCAATGAAATATTATGTAGTAGGGATGGTGATATTTGTCAATATATTGCACATAAATCACTGAAGTAAGGTTTCCCTGGTTGTTCTGGAAACAGTCCTCAGAAGCCAACAGCAAAACTTCTGTCAATTTTGTTGGGAGAAGAACTGATCCCATGCTCAGCGACGTGCATCAGAAAATTATCAAGATTGTACCGCAACACTGCTACCTTGTGGCATGACATAGAGCAGAATTATTATTGCTTTTGTGACATGCCTCTTACTTCAGTAACAGGGATGCCATATGTCACAAAATGCTAACACATCATCTTACACTTGAATGTACAATTCCCTTTCCATTCTAAGTCTTTACATTATAATTAGTGGAAAGCTGCATCCATTTGACTAATGTTAAGACTACAAAGTTTTAAAAGACGATGACAAATTCCTTTTCCATTACAGTTCCAATTCATAATGTATTCATTCATAAAGATACCAATTAACTTGCAAAATTTTGTAATGCTGATGTTAGGAAAATTGATACAGTTTTCCATTAATGACCTGAAGAAGTTCGGAACTAGTTAGTATATCACAGATAAAAATACCCTTCCCTACTCCACTATATTTATGTCTCATTAGTTTATTATGGACCTAAAGCCCTCCAGGGATTGTCACTCACAAATCCACTTAATGTTTATGAGCTCTAGATTTTGTATCTGGATCTCTAATTTAGCCAACAGACATGGAAAATCATATAGATAGAAAACTCCCTGGTGATTACAAAGCTCTAGGTTTTAATAGAGAGAGCAGAAATAGCATAAGCATAATGTTTAATATAAGCATAATGCTTAGCACATTAGTGGTAAGCTAAGTGTATCACCTAGGAGGAAAGATATTCACAGTATTTCAGATAAGTGTAATATTATTCTTTCCAGGACTGTTGGCTTCTAATGATACAGAGCTTAATATGGCTGTGTTAATGCCATACAGTTCTTGTTGAAGAAGGTTTTTTAATGGAACTCTTTCCACAAAAGGTGAGGATCAGCTTTTCTAAACTGATAGCTCTAAACTCTGGGGACTAGTGGCTCACTGTCAATTCTCCAAAGTCTTACAGGCCACTGCACATTCTTTATCAATACTCTTTTTTATTTGCAAACCATACACAAACAGCCCAACCATAAATGTACAATAATGGCAGAAGTTAAGCACATTACTCCCAACTTCAAAGCTACATAAGCAAATGAAAATGCTGTACACTATTACTATTCTTTTCTTTGAAACTTCTATTAAACATATATAAATTTAACTCTTCTTTTAGTTTCCCACAGCATAACATATGGTGCAGTTGATGTATCCTAACACATCTAGAGAACTATCCTCTTTCCCACTGGTAATATTGGACACATAGCTTCAAAACAACTATTGAGGAACCTCTGAAGTAAAATATAAAACTGATTTTTTCATCCATAGAGACAGCTATGTCCTGAAAAATGCAAAGTCTGAGAAACTGAAATGGAAACGTGGGATTTTCCTAAGTTTTGGAAATGGATAAGAAGATACAGGATAGATATTTAGCAAGACTTTTAAAATGGTGGATTTTCAGCAGAAGTGTCTTAACAGTGAATGCTAAATAAAAATTCCCAAAAGACACTACAGTTCTGAAATATGGTTAAAGTAATAATGCAGTTTTATAGTAAGTCAACCTGTCCTGATCAGAGAATTTATAGTACTGTCTCCACCTCATGATTATTTTTGCATTAACTATATATCAATTGGTTTTTTATATCAAATAAAAACAAACTCCAAAGAAATGTGAGGACGTCATAGAAACTATTTTTTAAACTGTTTTTTACTACAAAGGTGATCTATTGTCGTGGTTTAAGCTTAGTCGTAAATTAGAAAAGCATGTAGCCTGCTTGTTTTCCCCCCACAGCCTGTCCTCCCCCCCCCCAATCCCGGAGGGATGGGGAGGAGCATCGAAAGAATGCAACTCCCACGGGTTGAGATAAGAACAGTCCAGTAACTAAAGTATAACACAAATCACTGCTGCTA
>WYDI02031516.1:15073-33090 GCA_009867235.2 Psittacus erithacus
GCTGAAAGTTAGAAACACAGCGCTGCACCAGCCACTAAGAAGGAGAAAAAATGACTGCTACTGCTGAACCCAGGACATCTATCTTATGTAAGTATTCAGTAGTATTTTAAAATATTTTCCTAGCTATGGTCTCCTCTTTCTTATGGTTAAGATCATGTTTTATTACACTTCCTTTACCCACAAAGATATAACTGAGTAGACATTTCCTGGATGATTAAAGCTCTTTTTTTCTTTTTTACAGGGATTGAATTTTTACAAGGATTATTTTACTCACCTAAAAATCTTGAGGTGAAAATGGTATGCCTGGTAAACTGCAATGTATCACTTGTATTCTCAGTTCAGCCCTGTGAACCACAAGATAGATACTTACATTATTGTTCTGCCTGCTCGGTGTTAAGATGAATTCAAATATAGTATTACTGCCCTGATAAATATATTGAGTTGCATAACGTGCATAATATACACATCTCTACCATAATTCTCTGCACTAATACTGAAGCTAGTGGATTAGGTATTTTATAAAAGTAGTATTTGTAATAAAACTTGCTGGCACTAGCAACCTAACAGCAGATGGGTTTTTATAGAGGGCACATAATGATGATTCATTGCAGTAAATACACATGGATCCCTCAGATCTTCTTTCAGTTTAGTTCTTTCTTTGGTTTACACAGTGATTACCTGTCTGCATAATTATTTGAAAAAGCAACCAAAAGTGATGTCAGCTATCTGCTAAATTACTCGTAGATATAAGCAAGCTTTATCGTTTGGAAGCAGATTCTTTCCTGTAATGCCACTTACTGATGTGAAATTAAATACCCGTAGTTAAAATATTTCAACTGATACGCTCTCTATTGTTAAGTTGGCAAGTGATCCTTGACTGATAAAATACATTTCAGAAACGTACCAGTGGGGAAGAGAGGAAGATGATTTAATGATTAAAATAATGAAGTGAGTTTGAAAATCTGGGACATCTGCATGTCTCTTTCTGTCTCAGTTGTTCTGACATGGAAATAAGGCTCATACTGCTCCATCTCACAGAAATACTGCAAAGAAAATAACACATAAAAAATTGATAGATACTTTAACCTTCAATAAATTATACTTTACTGTGTTGATCCCACTCTATCTCCTAATACAAACAAGTAAATAGATTCCCTCTAATTAACTGCAATTACTTATCTAGAGGAGACCAGTAGGAGGAGTATTTGAAAGTGTTTCAGTAAGAGCTCACATGTGCTCTGCATCCAGACACCCCATTCTTGAGACTTGCTTTTAATTTCTGAAGCAATGGAAAGTTTCCTGTTGAGCTGCAGCTCCACCAGTTCTGCTACAGATGCGCTCCCAACCTGCTCCTCATCCCCAGCAGGCCTGCAGAAATAAAAATTGAAACAATAAAAGCAAGCAGAAAGAAGAATAGCTCAGGGAATGTATGATATAAGCAGCCAGACATCAGTTTTGACTGCCTGAGTGTTGATCAGTTTTCAGCTCAGTCACACTTGCAGTTTCCCGAAGTAGCTTATGCATTCTCAAAACAACTGAAGAAGTCACCTATACAAGACAAACTATAAGTGAAAGGAACATCTGAAGTATACAGTGTTCTGCAAGAGTGGAAGACTCTAAATGTTGGGGCTTTGCAGATGATTGTTTCGCTTCAACAGATTTCTGTGCTACCTCTTGTGGGGTAACATTCAGGGCACCTGCTGCTAGAGCGAAAGTGCTCATAAACATATTTTTTTTCCAGATTAAACACCACTAAATTCTTTCCCCACTTCATTTTTACAAGCAATTTTAACAACAGCTTTGAATTTGTTAAACAGGTCTTCAAGACTAAGCTTGTTTTCTGTGTGAAAATGAACAATGACAAGTATGAATACCACTTACCATTTTTGAGATTTTATACACAAGGCATTAATCAAATTAAATGAAGAGGATTAAACCCATTGCTAACTTAATAACACTGATGTCACTGGATTTAGAGGGAAAAGGAGTTTGCTCCCAAATTACTACAGTGATATACTTTCCTCTTTCTGATTGATTCCCTGTATCTCACTGTTTATTTCAATGTAGGAGCACATCACTGAATTAAATGGTAAGTCAATCAACGATGAGAGGTTTTATCTGAAGACACAACACTATGAGAGTAATGTGTAAGAAGGAATACATTTATCCAGAGTCAAATGCAAGAGGTTTATGTAAATTGCTCAAAATCATGACAGATGTCATCCATAGAAGATTACTCGAGTTACAAATTTGTATCTGACTAGGAAAACATTTTAAACAAATATATTTTCTTTTTTGTTTAAGAAGTTTAAAAAAATATTTAAATTTAAAATTAAATTTAAAATATTTTAAAAATACATTTTAAAAATAAAGTTTTATTAATAACCAGCATCCTGCTCAAGTGAATAGAACCACATGAAGCAACACGTAGAACTGGAGCCAAAGCTAGGTGAGGTTTGAGGGTTTAATGTACTAATTTTAAATCTACAGAAACTCAGACATAGAAAATTATTCACTTAAATATCTTCTACTTGTATCATATCTGTAAAAGTTTTTGAAATTCACCTGAAGCCCCCTGAAAGGAAGGTTTTCATCAAGAAGTAAGTTTGAGAAACTTGCAAACAGTCACTTTCCAAATATTCTGGCTACAGCTGGTAGCGTTTCTTATTGTGAAGCATATTTTTTCTCCTGTCTGATAAACAAACATATTGTGATCATATGTGTCTGCTACGAAAGGTTTTGCCACAAAAATTGTCCTGCTATTCCTACTTCATTTAATCCTTGACCTCATAATAGGTCTCTCTTTATTATAGCATAATGAGCTCACATAAGCTCTGCACATATCTACATCCCTAAATTACATGCAATTTGATAAACAGGATGCCCATAAAATGATGAAGTACAAATACCAACTGAAAGACTGTTGCACATGAAAACGTCACAATCAAAATCACATATACAGAGCTAACGTAAAAGCAGAACTTGCAAAGTGACTCCAGCATGATGGCTAAATCATCATGTTAATACCATATTAAAATATTTATATGTTTGTTTTTGCATGAGCCCATTTCAGGAGGAACAGGAAAAGGAGAAGTTAAGCTGAGGAGGGAGAAGAATAAATGATGAAGGTGGAGGATGAAACTGAAGTAAAGTATCTGTGTGGAGGGGAACTGAAAGCAATGGATCTGAGAAAGTGGCATCTGACAGCATACAACACAGAAAATCAAGTTAAAGCTGCTGAGAACTCTGAAGGAATCCTTCACAGGGTCCTCAGGGCTACTGCCTCCAACTGACAGTCCAGTTTCTGCCTAGAAGACTAAATATGAACTGGCTCTAAAGTTCTTGAAACCTCTCCTACGTATCTCTGGACTCGTAAAGAGTGTGGTCAAGTGGAGAAAACACGGCCTTGGAATACAAAGATCAGCGCTACGTTACTGGTCATTGACTGCATAAAGACTTGGGCACAGTTCATAATCATCTCTCACTTATCTAAAGGAAAAAATCCTGTACCATGACCTGGTTCACAGGAAAAAGAAATAGACTTAAATGTTATTACTCTATACAAATAGGCAAAGTAAAAGGCAAAACAGCACCAAAATTAAAAGGGTGAGACTAATACAATAAAGTTTTTTAGTGTGACACATTAAAAAAAAAAAATTGTTGACCAAATCCAAATAATTTGTGCAGCAATCTTCCAGGCTCAGCTTCAGAAGTCCTCCTGACCTGAATGTCAGGCCACATGAGACTGAAACACATACAGCTGTGCTGCCAGAACACCCAAACATTCGAGTCATTAAAATCCTATGAATGACTTAAAAAAATTTTGAAATTAAACAAAAATTAGGTAAATTAGAGATCTATGTGGAACTGGGTTTCTCTTATGTTTTTCTTAAGCAAGTATCTCATCTCCCTACAGAAATTCACACTAACTATGAAGTTAGTCATTAAAAAGTTGCTGATAGACTTCTTAAGTACCTGGCAGCCATAAGGTCACAAAGAACTCAGTTAAAGGATTTCCATTCCAAGAATACAAACCATCTCCAACATAGGGTTGTAAGTAGTTGTCTGTAAAAACAGTGTTCCCTTGTTCCTCTTCCATGGTCAAGAAATTTTTGGAATAGCAGTTCTATAGAGACAATCTACATCCTGGGACCTTTTTGCACCAGTTCCCTATACTTGAAAGATCTTGCACGTGTTTTTGAACTGCTTGTAAATCAGCATTAGCAGAATGCGATTGTGACTTGTTTCTATCCTTGTAAGAGAAACCAATGACTATTATCAGGAGAGAAGGGGCAGACCGCCACACGTAAGTCCATGCACTGTAGTGCACGAATCTCAGCTGCTCACCCTCAGCTAGACAGTCCAAACTGAGGCAGTGGGGAAAGTTTTTTACAGACCAAAGCTAAAAGCTTAACATTTTCAATTACCCAGAAGGATTCAGACCAAAGACATTTGTGCTCTCTGAAAGTACTATGACTCCTGTAATATTGCTTACCGATTACGTCTGTTACACTGCTTTAATCTCCAATGTCTTTGAACTAGAAGTTTTGCCTAAACTGAGTTATCGTTCTGATAACCGTAATCTACAAAACATGAAGTTTTATATGCAGTTAAAAAAATGCATCTACAGACAAGAAAAAAAAAAGAATTTCCCCATAAATGCACTGTATCGTCTTTGCAACTAGTGTGCTACTTCAAATACATTTGTTTCAGCAGCTGCATAGGTTCCAGCAAAATAATGCTCAATGATTCAAAGTCTGCATCACACAGTGATTGTGTATTTCAAGTTTTAACTTGTAAAGTTCTGCTTTGTTTTCTAGTGCGGACTTTATACTATATTTTCCTATAAGACACTTCAACAAGGTAACTCTATGATAGTCCAGCAGTCCACTCCTATTTGTAGAAGCAAATAGCAAACGGAGCAAATATTTGAAGGTCTGTTATACTTTTTACCTTAGAAAAATGTGAGCATAGAGTATAACAAATTTGATAATCAAATAGTAAACCCACGAATTTCTTAACTATTAAAAATGTGCATAATTGCTTTTTATCAATTGCTATTTTGTTTCCAGACTGAGAATATAAAACATAGTGTACACAGAATTCATTTTTTATTCATATAATAAAATCTACAGAAACTAGTAAAGATTTTGATTTCAGAGAAATGTCTCTTCTGTAGTAATAAACTTTAAAACCTCTTTATTCAGGGTGATTTGACTATTTTTAGCAGTAGGCCTTTGTATTTCCTAATAGAAAATTTCCATTATAAAGTACCAGTAAAGCTGATCACAGATAAACACAGATCGAAAGCTTTATATTTAAGTATTTCAAGGTGCAATACATTGCTTTAAAACTGCCTCTGCATTTGGAAGTGATAAAAATGCTCCCATTCCCTGTTCTCCTGCGCTTCATGATAAGAAACTGGTGATGCATTTTTACTTGATGCTTTGGACGATTCATGTGTACTGAGCACAATCCATCCTTGCACAGGAATACAGGAGTTTTTACATCCCTTTCAAACACTGTGTTTTGTGTTCTTCTGAGTAGCAATTGCAGCACTCTCACTCTATTTGTCTAATAGAGATGTGTTCTTTGCTGCACATAACGGCTGAGTTTAGAAACTGAAATATGAAATTTCAATTCATGAGGAGGTATGTTACAATTTCTGGCACAAAAGTCAGGAGTAGCAAAAAGCTAGCATCCTATTTCAAAAAATTAGGTGTGCTGCACATAAAAATCCATTAGAATGTTTGATTCTTCCTTTTTTCCTTTTGACAGATGTAATTTTCATCAAGAAAATGATCCCCTGAAGAAAAGAGATGGAGATGAATCCAGTGATTCAAGAATGTTTAGGAAATGTCTTGTGCAATGGGAGTAATACACATAAACAGGTCCTTAAGGAAAAATCCCTAAAAACATCCATATGTTTAAAAAGACATTATAAACACCCGTTATAGCAAAGTTGGAAACTTAGGAATTTTTTTTAAAAGTTACAGCTTATATTCTTGTAAAGAGAATTCCAGATCTTTTCAGGTCACTACTGTCCTCTGTGGCCACATGTTCAGTGTCTGCTCTCAGCCAGGCTCTGTGAGTAGGGCAATCTCTTTCTGTAGTTAAAATGGAAAGCCTGATCACCAAAAGAGGGAACATTAGTACGCTTGAGTTTGATGCTTTCCGCCCTCCATCATAATTTGTAACCTTAGTCCAAGTTCAGTTAAGCTGTAAGGCATTCTAGATCAATCCCCTTGTGAATACAGATGCACCAGCTTACATATATCAAAGCACTGAGTAGCTGAGATCTAGAAATGAGAAATACAGTATATTCTTCCATGAAACCCATGAAGTCTAACTCACACAGAGACCAATAAAAGTGAAGAATTTAAGCAGCTTCTTTGCCTTGGGCTCTAAGAGTTAAATCATTATTTCAGTGAAACCTTAGGAATTTCGCCCAAAATCTACTTCATCTAAGTAAAAGATAGCCACTAAATTATCCACGAAAAGATAACCACCTCTATCTCAGCTGCAGCAGCTTTTCTTCCTGAAATCATGCTATACCAGGATTTTTTAACATCTGTTTTTAAGTAGAACATGAAGATAGAAATAAGTTATACAGTTGAAGAACACGCAGACACTGCGGACACGCAGGCACTTCTGCAGCACACTATGATTTTAGCTTTCATTTCATTCTTACTCTTTCAAGGAAGTACTAGAGTACACAGTAAAGTAGAAAGAATTTCAAACACTAGTTTCAAAAATACCCCAAACAGGTAAGGCAAACATTTGTCAGGAACAAATCAGGTATGACTGACCTTGATTTGGAGGAGGATGAGAAGTGCTTTGAGTGAATAGCCACTCGATGTTTCTACTCATTGTATTCTTCTATGATTCCTGTGGAAAAAGAAAAAGTGAAGCAAACTTCAAGCAACTGCTTGCAGTCACAATAATACTTCTCTACATCTGAAAAGCAGCTGTTCTAGTATTTGAATTACCATCATAAGGCACATGTTTTCAAGAAAATGTAATAAAAAAGTCATCAGAAGTCACCCATAACACAAAGGTTTTCTCTGGGAAAACCTGTTCCCATTACTTAAGACATACTACTCTGCAGTGTGTGTACATTAAGGTGCTTATATTCACTGATGTGAAATCTTTTCTAATTGTGGGCCCAAAATACATTAAGAGAATGCAAAGCTTGCAAATACAGAATTAACTCTGCTTTCTTGAATATTTTCACACAAATATTACGTTCGTCTAATAGGACATTCTTCTAATTTCCACAGAAACAGAGTAAGCCACTCAAGCAAATTCTGCAGGCAGCAGTTGTTGCTTCCATATTATGTGTCACGAAGGGAAGAATAAAGCAAGAGATAAACACCTATTATCTCTTGAAATATTTTAATGGTTATTCACCTATACCAGCTTACTCAATGGAATATTTTATTCTATTTAAATAAGATGTTATTAGTGTCATTAACCCCCTTACACATTGAATTTTCGTAACCAAAACCACAATTAAACAGTCAGTGGTGGTCTTGCTAGACTGAAAGGTCTTGTTTGAAAAGTACTACTAAAGTCTGAGTGTCAGATTCATAGACTCATAGAATCATAGAATACCAAGTTAGAAGTGATAACAAGGATCATCTGGTCCAACCTTACTAGGCAAAGCACAGCTTAGAAAAGATGTTCCAGTACCCTGTCCAGCTGAATCTTAAAAGTATCCAACATTGGGGTATTCACCACTTCCCTGGGGAGATTACTCCAATGGCTGATTGTTCTCCTTGTTTAAACTTTTCCTCTTGTTTACAATCCAAATCTCCCATAAGTAACTTGCACCTATTACCCCTCATTTTTTCCATGTGACTCCTTGTAAAAAAGGAGTCTCCATCTTCTTTGTAGACACCCTTTAAGTACTGGAGCATGGTGATAAGGTGTCCCAAGCCTTCTTTTCTCCAGGCTGAAAACCCCAGCTTTCTCAGCCTTTCCTCATAAAGTAGGCTTTCCAGTTCTTTGATCATCTTTGTGGTCCTTCTCTGGAGCCTCTCCAGTCTGTTTACATCTTTCTTGTATAGCAAGGAACCAAAACTGAACACAGTGTTCCACTTGTGGCCTGAAAAGCCCTGAATAAAGCTGGATAATGGCTTCTTTGTCTGTGCTGGTGATGCCCTTGTTCATGTAACCCAGAATCCTGTTGGCTTCTTTTGCCACAGCAGCACACAGTCCACCAGTCCCTTTTCGCAGAGCTGCTCCCCAGATGGGAAAGTCCCAGCCTGTGCTGTACTCTTGGATTATGTTTACCAGGGGTAAGACCTTACACTTGCCCTTGTTGAACTTTACAAGGTCCTTGTTAGCCCACTCTTCCAGCCTATCCAGGAGATCCAGCAGGGTGTCTCTCCCTTCTGAAGTGTACACTTCCCCACTCAGTTTGGTATTGTTGGCAGTGATCCTTACCTAGTAATGAGGGATACTTAGTTAAAATCAACTTTTTAGGTATTCCATCACCAGAGCTAGCCAGTCTAGAAGTTGACATAAAATTCCAGCAAACAGTCAGAAACTTTAAATCTGAGACCCCATCGAACTGAGGATCTTAGGAGGAAATAGTATGTGCTCATAGTACCAATTTCTGCCTCCATGTGATTCACAAGAAATAAAAGAAAGATCTCACCAGCTCTGCTCCATGTGCCAACAACTTCAAGGCAGGTTAAACTCAACCATCATTTGAAGCTGATTTCAAGCATCAAAATAGGTCTAAACAAAATGTTTCACTTTGTCAGTAGACAATGTTAGAAGCTCTGCCATTTCAGATGTGGTAAGCAATTTTTGTTACCAAGATCATAAAAGCAGTAAGAGATTTCCCTTGTTTAAATCTGCTCTACAAAGATTTGATCTTTCATAATGCACTACATACTGAATGGCTAGCCTAGTAATAAGGAAAAAAATAATAAATATAGAATTAATTTTAAAATTAATTGAAAACTGATCAATGGACAATAAGAAGAATTGACCTGGATTTTTCCCACAGGATTTTTCTGCATTATTGTGTAAACTTTTGGGAAACTTGTGATTCCTCTTCTATGGCACTTGAAATTTCAAATCTTCTGATCATCCCAGTGGCTCTGAAACACTCAACATGCCTCTATGTAGGCGCAAATGCAAACTCTGCAGATCACTAGACAAGATCTTGCTAACACTACCCTTCAAGATCATACCAAAATAGCAAAGCAGAGGTCTCTTCACAGACATTTACACTGCTCTGTGATCCCCATTAGCAATTTTCATTATAGCTTAAGTTAAACATGGATTTACAAAATAATTACCTAGTTTTAGTACACAGAGTATGATTTTTGGTACCTTACAAAAACATAAAAAGTTCAGTGAGGTTTCCTATTTTACAAATCCCAGCTTTCTACTGCAATTCCTTTTTTTGTGTTGTTTTTTTTTTTTTAATTAAAAAATAAAAACAAAAGGAAAAGCAAAACCAAAGTGTGTTACACTCTGAAAAGTCTTTTACTTCATTTAAATTAAACTGGAAATCATCTGAGCTGTTGTTATGTGAAATGGCACCAGGCACAACAAAAATCTTAATTTCTCAGTAAATGAAAGACATACTAAAAATATTCCCAAAGATTAAATAATGTGACTAAAAACATGAACTTGAAAGTATGTTCTTTGGCAATGATCTGCTTTCAGATTTAATTTACATTGTATCTTTTGAACATATTAAAATTCTTACTGAATGAAATTAGACACTGCAGAGTACTGCATTATAGCGAAAGTGATATACTTTATTTTAAGGATGTTAAATGAACAGAACTCTGCTTTTGTAAGGAAGAATGAGCTCTGTTCAGTTATGCAGTATTTCAGGCTAATCTTCAGAAGCACTGATTAAGTAATTGCACTGTAAAAGAATCCATGTTCTGCCTCTGACTCCAAATGAAATTTTCTTCCTAGACTGAGAGAAAGTTCTTCCAGGAGCCTGAAACCTCTCGTAATTATTTTTTCCCTAGAGGTCACTTGAAAAGTTTTTGTCCTTGAAATACAACAAAGCCAATATTTTTCTTAATAAAAAAAAAAAAATTGATTGTGCTCTCCAGCACTTCAGCTATCAGTGGGTTTTGTACCACATTAAAAAGCCCTCATGGAAATTCTAATCCATCCAGTACAATACCACATACAAATCATGTATAATCTATTATTTTGTGCCAAAGGGTATTTTGATTCTACTGAATGATGACTTTAGTCTTTTAAACATTTAGCATCTTTCTGGATATATTTTGCCACAAAGCGTAGATGGTGATTACAGATAAGCTTAAAGATAGCACATAAAGAAAACAGCATCCACCCACCCCACTCCCTTCATATTTTGTTGTATGATTTTGAAGATAATGGAGAAGCCTAAAAGCCACAGCTATGTTGATGTTTTCCATACAGCAACAGGAAATGGCAGAATGCCACATATCCTCACTGGAGATTCAGAATAAAAGTGTCGAAATGGGGATAAATGAGCAGAACAAATAATTTTGAAATGAACAACACTCTAGATAACAATCACAGTAAAGTCAGACAACTGTGAACCCAAGTTTCAGATGTAACAATAGCTGAAAACAACTATATTTGTGCCTGTAATAAAGGCATTTCCATATATAGAGTCTTCATGCTTAATGGTGATTATTACAACAGTAGATAGAGGAAGCGAAAGAGCAAAAAGTTATCAATTCTTCAGCTACCTGCTCTTTATCAAGACTCTGGTTCTTTAGCGTGTCGATAATAAGAATGGCACTTCAGGGACATATTCCAGCACAACAGGGTTGTCTCCACAAGAGGAAAAGTAATCAGAAACTGATTTGACTCAATGGACCAAATCTTTTCCTGATGTTACTTTAAACCACTGGTCTTTTCAAAACAACCTGATACACTAGAAATGCATGGTCCCTCTCTGAAGTGAACATGGTCTACCTGCAGAAAGAATTTTCAAAGGCTTATCTCAAAACTAATGAAGTACAAATCTCATACCAAAAGAGTACAGTTTTGGTTTACTACAACAGAACTTTAGATGACTTTGTCTTCCTGGATGAAAAGAAATAAACCAGTTTCAATCTTGAATAAGATGAGGGATGGGGAGGAAGGCGAAGCAGCTGATTGGTTTACAAATTATGTAATGAAGGTAACATGACTTCTTTAAATTTGACCAGAACCCTATTTAATCACACTAGGTACTAAGTAGGAACTAACTGCTTGTAAACTCCAGCATGTACTTTTACCTGCAAAATTGAATACAAAGGTCTAACCCATACAATAACTGAAAATAATGGGGAAAGTGCAAATACTTGAGCAATAGTAATTTCTTAGATACTAAGTGTAAGTTACATCCATTTGGGATGGATGTTTACAATGAACATATACCTTAGTGTCAGCTGAAACACAGACATTATGAACTATTATATGTTTACTGGAAATTAACCTGAGTGCTATAATTCAGTGTGAGAAACAGTCAATCCAAGTACTGCCAGACACTTCTGGAGTTTTGCAATATATCAAAGATCTTCAGCTTTATTTACAAAACCTAAACAATGAGAACAAAGGCTAGTGCAACCAGAAAGCAGCACACTTATTACAGGATATTGAATATATGGAACAAACCATAAAGGCAGTTCTAGACAGACTTTCCCATGACAGATAAAATACTTCATATTATTTAGTAATATTTCATATTTTTTTAATATTGAAAATATGTATGACCTTTATTTTCAAAGCATATCTCTACTTTGTACTTAAATACATAGAGATACATAGCTTTGTATGTGTAAATATATAAATGCATATGTATATAAGTATATTGATTTTATTATATATTCATATACATCTTCATTTAGAATCCTCTGGTTTTAAACAGGTTTTTTTGCTTCTTATTGCTTCTTTATCCTTAAGTTCCTGACACTCTTCTCTAATTTTAAAACTAGTTGAATCTAATCACTTATGAATGGCAGTGGTAGGAGAATTTGAGAACAGAATAATTTTTCCTTAATGAGTGGTCTGCTCCCAATGAATACCGAATGCAGTCAAAAGCATTACATTAGATAAAATATACATGCAAACAGTGTGGTTCTTTTAATGATAGATAAAAGTCTATTTCAAAACATTGACCTATATCAGGATATTGTTCTGAAAAGAAATAATTTATTACAACATTCAGCCCAAGACTGAAAAATACTAGTGTATCAGGAAATCACTCATAAAAGTGACCATAAATAATATGAATATATAAAAAAAAAATCTTGACACTCTCTGTATTTGTACACATGATGTATTCTAATAGATTTATCATAAAAATTATTCTGCATACAGTGTACACATCATGCAAGGACATACATTCAAGCTACTTACAGAAAGAAGAGATTGATTTAGGCCACTGTGATTTTCCAAGGAAAAAGTCTTCATTATATATATAAAATATATAGATATATATATGAGAATAGTAGACTGCAAAACTGAATAATTCAGTCAAGTATTAATATCCAGAAACAAATTCACAGCTAAGTATTCTATATGATCAGCTGGCTGTTGAATATTAATGCATTCCATCTGCAAGGCAGCTCAGTTTTTAAACTTAATTAATTTGTTAACTATGGTTATTAAACTTTTTTTTAATATAAAAAGTCTCTTTAAATATAATCTATCATGAAAAGACCCTCTATAATACAATATACTTGAAATAAATAGTTTTTTAATACATTTCCAGACAGTTGTAAGGAGATTCACAAGTAAGAAAAATAGACATGTGAGAAATGTGACCTCATAGCAGCCTTCCAGTATCTGAAAGGAAACTACAAGAATGCTGGAGAGGGACTCTGCATTAGGGACTGTAGTGATAGGACAAGGGGTAATGGGTTTAAACTAAAACAAGGGAAGTTCAGGTTAGATAGAAGGAAGAAGTTCTTTACTGTGAGGGTTTTGAGGCACTGGAGCAGGCTGCCCAAAGAAGTGGTCCCTGGATGTGTTCAAGGCCAGGTTGGACAGAATCTTGGGCAACATGGTGTAGTGTGTGGTGTCCCTGCCTATGGCAGGGGTGTTGGAACTAGATGATCTTAAGATCCTTTCTATCTCAAACCATTCTATGATTCTATGAAATATTTTTCATCTGTCTTGCACTTTTATTGCAAAGTTCTAAACACCAAAGATTTGAATGACTGTCATGGTTTAAATGAATTCTTGTCCATATCATTCTCGAAGAATCTGAAAATGATACTGAAGAATAAACTGCCTGAAAAGTATTGCATACTCAGTCTTTAATTTGCATCTTCAATTTTTGTGTATTATGTTCTTAAGAATGGTGACTATGCAGGTGTTATAAGAAAAGGAAAAATAGTACTCCTTTTTCAACTGAAAAACAAGTGAATAGTAAGAGCAAAACAGTGTCCCTTCCCAGCCCTTTGCCACATGGGGTTTTGCTCAGGGATCTGAGTTGACAAGTCACCATTTAGTTTATCTCATTTCATGACCTCTCTGTTGGGGCAGACAAGCTTTGAAACCTCTTTATTTTCTCAAAGTGTGGTAGCTCAGGCTTGAAACAGATACCCTATCACATGTTAAGCTTGCCACCCCTTGTCTGGGAGCTATACTGTTATTATAAGATCCTAAAATAAATGTTTCATCTCTCTGTATTTATTTAAAAGTAATAGAGATTTTAATTTTAATTCAAATTTCAGAAGCTAGTTTACTAGTAAGAGCCAATTCATTCCATGTTTCTTCCTAAAGTTGTTCTCAATAATTTGCTTTGGATCTTTATTCCTTAGAAACTTCCAAGTGTAACTTATATTTGACAGACTGGTTCCTGCTTTTGATAGTCAAAATTTATCAATTCCCTCACTACAAATTCTTTTCCACCTCTTACTACAAACATTTTCTGTGTGATTTTACCACTCAGAACCTTCTGCAATCCAAAACATAACCATGATCTGCATAGCTATCCATCATTCATGGCTTGCTACTGGTCACTTAAGTTGCAAGGATTTGATGTCCTTTCAGAATGAGTGAAACTTTTGAAAAAGGAGACTAATGGAAAGGGAATAATAAAACCCCAAACATTCATGTTTAAATGGGAGTATTCTCTTTTAAGTTCATTTGCTTGCATAGACAAGAGAAAGATCTTGGGTAGCAAAGATCACAGAAAGCTCACTTAATATGCTGGACAAGTATTAATATATTTTTGCCTACTTTCATACTTTCCCCTGGACTGTCAGAAACAGGAATCTAGACTTTCACATAACAGATATTTTTATGTCATGTTTGCATCACCACCCATTCACAAATCTTTGTGTGAACAAATACCTATGGGAAAAAAAATTGCTAAGTATTTCTGGATGGCAAGTAATGAGCGAACACAGTCAAACTGAGCAACAGTTAAAAAATGAGTAATTAACAGCATTCAGAAAAATTTCTTTATGATTTTTAATAGTTTTATCTCCGCCTCTGAGTTCAAGTTATTGCGGTACAAATTAAATAATGCTGTAATATTCACATGCTGATGGGAGATGAGCACTAGTCATGGAAGAAGTGGAAATTATACTGATTTCAATTTGTTAAAGATGCTTATTTAATAAGGTAGAAAATGGAATTTTCACATTGCAAGGAGTTTTATCTTTTTGTTCGATAAAATGTTTGTTATTATCCTCTGGGTGGTATTTCTGTAGCTTTTGTTTTGACATTAGAGTTATTAAACTTCCCTTTTCTACTCTCATTACCAGAATATTTTATGGGTAAATCCACTTAAGGAACTTATTGTGCTTTCTGATCAAAGGGGAAAACGAAGCCAGGTTATAATAAGCAATTTAATTTTTAATGAGCTGATTGAGGCCCAAGGTCAAAATGAAGGGCAGAAAACCAAAAAAAATACAAACAACAACAAACTTTCTAGCACAGAACACTAATGATAGCACCGTGCACATGACCTGGGCAAAATAATATTTGACAGACTACATCTAAAAGCTATCCCAGTTGTATTTTTACTTTCTTTCTGAACTCTGACTAAGTCTAAGTAAGGTGTAGCATATTAAATAATACAGAAGCACATAAAAATGCATGAGACTTGTTTCCTGAAAAGAACTTAGCTAGGATGTTTATTGAATTTAAATTTCCCAAGCTTAAGTTCAAATGCTACAACTACAAGCTGTGTTTTTAACCCTCTAATATCTCTTATAAGAACTTAGAAGGTAGTTAACTACCTTACTGAAATGTAATTCTGCAAGAATTGTGCATATAAGTTCCACTGAAGCCCTTGGGACTTGGCCTTTCAGTCTTCAGAAATAATAAGTCATACATTAGTAGAATCGTTACATAAACACAGTGTCCTTTCTTTTTTTATGGTTTGTAAATTATGTCATGAAACTTTATTATTTTTGAATACAGACTTGTTTAAGATCTTATTTAGCATATTCTTCAATTTTTACTGGTGGATTTTCTTACAGCTTTTTCTAGCAGTAGAAATATTTATGTCACTAACCCCTCTAGAAAGCACTTTATGTCCAAGACACACATCATTTTACTCTGATAAAACTGCTAGATCTATTGCAAGTAATGTCTTTATGAAACATACTCTGTCTCACTAAAGGAATATAAAATTTAAAATTAAATTAGATATACCTTTACATCTAGCAGAATATAAGCAATAGAGGAGATACTAATGAGTTCTGCAGGTTCTACAGGTAGCCCATGGATCAAGCCCAGCCCATAGGCTGCTTTCATTTGCTTTATTAGCTTTTCCCTAGGGGACAGAAGCAACTGCTTGAGCAGGTAATTGCTGCTGGCACAGCCAAACACTTCATCATTGCACTCTCACAGCCTCTACTCTCCCAGTGAGAGGGGGGAGGAAAGAAGCAGAGAGGACAGACATTTCTTCTGTGTTCTGCCAACCAAAAGTGGTTGGCAGAACACAAAAATAACCCCACTGAAAGAGGAGAAATGGTACCCTTGCAGAGCTCTTACTAAGTGACAGCATCATGAAAGAGGAGGCACGTACCTATGCTGGTATCACCCAACAGAGCCATGCAATTTTTATGACAGAGTCTGAATGCAAAAACTGAAGCCCAGCTCCTGTGCTGAGTGTGACCTTGCTTAGACAGTTCACACACTTCCTCAAAACACTTTTTCTTAATAAAATGTACTCTAATCCTTCCCTTTCTTCCTATTACTAACAGCAAATGCCATCTCAGTTCAACCGAGAGTTGGAAAATACAACAAATAGAAGAGCTGGCTATCTGGTAAAGTATAACAAAAAAAGTATCTATCTGATGTATGTCAGCTGTCTTCAGGTTAGAACTGGAGTAGTGCATGGGGACAACAGTACAATGTGATAAAAGAGGCTTTCTATGGACGACAGAACACAATTTGAGAACCTCTGACTTGTGTGATCACCTATCAGTCATTTAAACAAATACTACTGTGAAAAGCATTAAAATGAATTCTGTTATGTCTTATTTGTATATTATGTCACCCATTTCAGGTGTGTTGCAAAAGTGTAATCCCACTTGTTAGCTGTACAGAAGCTAGACATGGCCCCTATCTCTCCTGATAATAAGAACAGCTTGCCATAACAGGTGTATACTCTGAATTTTACACTGAATTCTATCAAAGGAAGCTGTTTGCTGCTCTTTGGGTGATTTTCTTTCCCTCCAGTCTCCTTCAAAAAAACTTACAGGTCAGCGCTGCTGAGATTTTGTCTACGTAATTTCTTGTTTTTACTAAAAGCGAAGAACGAGAAGAAGGAAGAAAGGAAGACAAAGGGAAAAGGAGAGAGGGAGGAAGGGAGGGAGATTGAGTCTCAGTGAGGGTGTTTGGTTCGTTGAAAGAATCTAAAAGAATGAGGACAGAGGAGTGGAAATGACAGAAAATATAATGAGCAGGTAACAGGACTCAGAGAGTCTGAAGGCAATACCAAGTTAAGTACGCCTTTCATTTGTTAATTCAAGAGAAAGACTGTGCACATATGCACATTATACATTACTTGCACTGCACAAGTTTCTTTACTGTATTTTAACTATATATTCTTGCCATAATGTATTACTCTGGAACGGGAATCATCAGTAACTCACCAGCAATCCAGTAACTGGACTGCAAGACTGCTTCAACTTCCTTCTTCTGAAGGTGCACAGAGATGACTACACTGCTTCACACATTTCTGGGGAAAACAATACATATCAGATGACTCTGACATAATGCATAAATGCATTTGTTTTTCCCAAGCTGCTCTTTAAAAAAGCTGTACAACAGCTTCACAATTGCTGTTGTTAAAGCTTTAAGAAAATCAGAATTAATCATTTATTTTTTAATTGATTAATATTTCATTCAACATATATGGATTATATGCATATTTATATACTTTAAGTTGTACTATACATCCTCTGGGTTTTTGTTTGTTATTTTCAGCCTGAATTAAAATAATTTTTTTCTTTACTTGGGGGGACTTCAAAAGAACCCTCTTTTTACCATTTTGTTCAGACAGTTATGTAATTGCGGTAAGAAAAACACAGACTGTTTCCTCAGTCTAAAAATCTTACAAAGCAGTACACTGCTTGCTGTTATTTTTCCCTCCAACTGTAACTTATCCTGAGCTCTTGTCAATTTTCAGGAACTATGCCTCTGTCTTCAAGCCTTGTCATGAATTCTGGACTGTCAGCTGAAAACATAAACAGAAAACCAACAGTTGCGGGTAATAAGATTTGACAGCAGCACAAATTACGTATACGACAGATGCCCAAGACAGTATTGGACATGATGGAAGTAGATGTCCATTCACCTAGAATGTAGTGACAAAATGTTATAAACACATTTTTAATTAACAGAAAACTAACATCACTCATGAAAGAACTCCAGAATGGCATTGAATCTAGAGAAATCGATACTGCTTACTACAGAAAAGAAGCACAAACCTCAACCTGCATTTGTCATTATTGTCCTGGGTTCAGCAGTAGCAGTCATTTTTTCTCCTTCTTAGTGGCTGGTGCAGCGCTGTGTTTCTAACTTTC